>JAGVSP010001118.1:0-46614 GCA_022494985.1 Micrasema minimum
TTCTACGCCAAAATCCCCTCGCTATTCCGAAGTGTAGATTACGACTTTCAGTCTCTATTATCAGCTTAAGATCCCTGGTTGGATTATTGATTGTAAATAATGAATACCTCATTATATAAAAAGAAGTATAAAAAACGTTGTAATTGATTCAGCAAAGTTCTTTGTGTAATAACCCTCAATCCAGCAGGTAGGTGATTTCTAATTGCGATAAGACGTATTCACTAGGAACTTTTAGATTTAAAAATGAGGCATTTAAAAAAATTTATCATTCCACATAAAATAATTTGATGATAAATACTAGAATGCATGTCATGTTCGTTTAGTGCACATCAATAACAGGATTGGCCATGTGGTTGAATTAACCGGGTCGTGTGGACAATTATTATCTGCACGCGGACATTCGGATAAAATAATGCAGAATACAGTATAGACTCTGGTACACTGACACCATCCAGTAGACACAAGTATGTAAACAACTACCACCAATTCAAATTACTGACACGGAATTTCATTTGTGATTGCGCCTCCACTCCATAGTTAATGACATACTATAAGCTTAATGACACAAGCCATCAAAGATATTATATTCTATAGACTACTCATAATTAAATTTCCATATGCATAACTATTTTTATAACAACATACATTAATAAAAGTTATGAAAAAACATGATCAATCTTTATTCGCATGTTGTGGGTTAAAAGACGTCCAAGTAACCGTTCCCGAGAGGCATGCTCGCTGCAGGAGAAGACACGGTGGACATCCCCTGAGCTAGCCGGTAGTTAAGACCTGGAGCTGGGACGCGCTGTACAGGCCTCAATGTGGTTACCGGGAGGACGCGAGGAGGGTGTTCTTCCTGGTACATCCCGAAAGGAGAGCTGACCCACATCCAAAGTCCCTTCCCTCTGACCCGAGAGTGGATTGTAGACGTAAGTAATCAGTACTTTACTACGAGTAACAGTCCCCGAGGGCCGCTGCATGCAGCTGCAGACACGGTGACCCTTCCACTTCACACACAAGCTAGAAGTCACATGCAATGTCTCGTGATATGTATCCAGAATATAACTATACGTAACACACATTTGTTCTTACAGGCTGAATATTCCACAGTTGGGAGATCCGGTCCCTCGGCGGTGGTACTCCGATCCGTGACGCCGCCCATCTCTGGCCGCTACCGCTTGTTGAGGGTGTCGGCGGATCGCAGCTTCATTCCTACACAGCTAGAAGAAACCATACTATGTCGTGATAAGTATCTAGAATATAATATCCGTAATAGTCTTACCAGGCTGGAATATTCCACAGTTGGGGAGATCCAGGTCCCCTCGGCGGTGTTGGTACTCCCTCTCCGTGACGCCGCCCATCTCTGGCCGCTACCGCTGTGAGGTGTCGGCGGATGCGCCTTCATTCCACACAGCTAGAAGTACATACAATGTCGTGATATGTATCAAGAATATAATAATATTAAATAAGACTAAGCTGAATAATCCACATTAGTGAAGATCCGGTCCCACGGCGTTGGTACTGCCTTACCGTGACGCCGCCCATCCTGTCCGCTACCCGCTGTGAGAATGTCGGCCGGATGCGCCTTCATTCCAACAGCTTATTAAGTACATGCAATGTCGTGATATGTATCAAGAATATAATATATTAAAAAGTCTACAGCTGCTCCACAGTTTGGGACCGGTCCCCTCGGCGGTTTGGTACTACCTCACCCGTGGCCGCCCATCTCTGGCCGCTGTGACCGTGTCCCGGTGGATTGCGCCTTCATTCCACACAGCTAGAGAACATGCAATGTCGTGATATGTATCCAGAATAATAATATAGTAATAAGTCTTACAACGGTCTGAATATTCCACAATGGGGAGATCCGTTCCCTCGGCGGTGGATACTCCCGCTCCGTGACGCCGCCCATCTCTGCCGCTACCGCTGTGAGGTGTCGGCGGATGCGCCTTCATTCCACACAGCTATGAAGACGAGCTACATGCACGTTGTAGGTAAGTTGTAGATCAACAATATCTTGAATGAAAATGAATGCTTTAATAATTCAACATCATGCTCACGATGTTTTACTTTTCTTCTTCTCTGGTATCCTTCACAGTTGCTCCCCAGAGGCACATTCATGGTCATCCTTCTCCAGCCCCAACTCCCCCCATGTGTTAACGCAATTCTATTCTATTACACAGCCCATCCAATCTCTTTCGGAGTTTACCGCTATGTATATTTGTTTCCGTTGAGGGGATCCACCTTTAGAAAGGCGCCGGCCATACGCATGGCTAGCAGAATTTACTCTTTTTTATACTATAGCACACTATTATTAGACACCCCCCTCATTATATTTTAGAAAAATGTTGTTATTGCTTTCATTGGTAGGATTCAACTCGAAGTTAAAAAACCGAAATTTTCTTTAAAATTACGAAATATAAGTCACATTCATTTATTACGAATTTACTAATTATCTGTGTGAGTGATTTTACCATTTTATATTCATTCGCTTCGATTGAGTTATTCATTCGAACAAGTTTTTTAGCCTTAGCAGAAACTAACAATAATTTACGAAATTATTTTGTACTTCTCTTAAGCTCGATCTGAAGTTTCTGTGATCATTTATTAAAATGCCACTCCGTTATTGGTTCTCAGAGGTGGTTTAGTTCAAACGTCGTTTGTTTGCGGTGGCTCCTCACATTGACCCCGGGAAACCTCTCCTTAATTGAGTCGTCCATTATCTATATCTAAATATTCTCTGAACTCCGTTACTAGGAATTATGATAAATTTCCCCCCCCCCCCTAACTAGAAGACCCAGGGTCATCCTAATTAGTTTTTCAAAATTCAACCGAATACATTTTTTTCAAAACAATACTTGTTGCAATTATAATTGATTAACACGTTTTTAGTTTTAACCACTTTTTATTCGAATCAGTGACCTAGGTTTCGTAATTACTGACATCCTCAGACTGATCTGTATTGTCAGTAATGACAAAACTTAATTCGCTGAGTCGTAAAAACGTTTTTTATAAATAAATTATAATTAAATTGCAGTTCCATCAAGAAATAAAAAATAAGTGAAAAATCTTGATCTATTAATACCTAATTGTTTCGTAAACTTTACCAAAACTTTTCATTTATGTATAAACAAAACATAATTTGTAAGCGTATTACATGTTAGTTTGCGTTTGGGGCTACCGCGCATGAGAACGCGAGTTCGATTTCCCGGCGAGGTGTAAATGAGATATTTATTTAAACATATAATATTATATCATGCATGATACCTTAAACTAGCGCTGAAGCGTAAAAGTGATCTTGGCTTCATGTAACAAACATGCTCAAATTCCCCACCATTGCACTTCAGGCGTGTAACTAATATAATGCCCTATGCACTATTAGGTTTGAATTGTGGATGATGGTAAGTAGTAGCAACAAGTGTTTTATTTTTAAATTTAAATTTAAATAAAATTTTGGATTAAGCTTTTGCTCATAAAATATGATTTAAAAAGATGTTTATGTAAAATTCTGAAATAGTTGAAGACATCCGAAGTAATTTTCTATAAATCTTGAAAACTGAAAGTTTTGAATTTCTGAAATGAATTTTTTTTAAGGTAAATTTACATGTTTTAATTTTATTTAAGTTTTTGATTGGCGCTTAAATTTTCTTTTGACGTACATAATGTAATATAATATTATCGTAGGCGAGTAAGCTTTTATACTTTATTTTGTCAGAACACGGGGATTATATTTTATCGCTTTGGATCTCTCAAGCAGGAAAAATTTCGTAAATTTAATAACCAGCCCACTTTGTGTCAAAATTGCAAATGAATCTGTCACAAGTGAAATTAATTAATGTCGAGGTATATTCTGCTTTATTATCAAGTGAACACCTTTATGATTGTAAATTCACTCCAAAATGCCAAACTGAAGGGAGTAATTATATGAAAGATAAGAGAAATTTTGAAGAGTTTTATTATGTAAGAATAATATACTATTCAAAGTCAACTCTTTATTGGAATTTATGATTTTGTTAACATTGGTATGCCAAGTGCAGTGAATTTTGATCATTTGTTTTTAAAATGCAATTTACTTAAAAAGCTTTATTTTATAATAAAGAATTACTCTCCATTGGCATTGGACCCATTCCTATGCCAGGCATGTTGCTCTTTCACCCCTTAGGGTACTCCTCGGGGTTCACTTCACCCCCCAACTCGGAAGGTTGTGCTTGCCTGATAAGGTTATTCCTGCGGACATCCTGCTAATAGTGTTCTGGAACATAACAAGATTTATCAATTTGTTTCTCTACCTCGCAACTTGCAATGTTAATATTGTTTTACGCTCTCTCATGGACGCGAATAAGAAAATACAAGGTGGATACTTTATGTGTTAAAAATCAAGGATTTAAAACGTTGTTTATTCATCTTATGTGTGGGTAGGAACTGTAATAATTTTTTGTGATGTACATATAGGTTTTACAGAGTTGCCAGTTACTGAACAAGTGATCCAACCTCACCTGGCTGCTAAATAATAATCCAGTGAGTAATTGATCTTGTATTATACATTGCAAGAAAAACAATTTTTGCCGGTTATCGTTATTCTCCATCTCCATAGTACTTTGCCATTGTTCTAAACTTTCCAGAAATCAAAGGTTTGTTGTGGAAATTGATGTTATTTTTATAAAATCGATTGAACTTAGATATTATATTTATGTATGTCAGATTTGAAAAAGTTTTTTGGTTCCCCCTGTCAAATTTATTGTAGTTTGTTGGTTTTATTAATCAATGAAAAAACAGTCGTCAAAACAGTATTTTAACAATTCCTATGTAAATATATTCATTCAACTTATACTAATGTTCCATTAATAGTCTACTGGTTGGTTTTTGTAGACATTAATGGAACCTATAATGGATATTTGTTGTAACAAAATATTGCTGTTCTATTTAGTACTTTGATAGTTTCGCATAATAAATCATAAGAAAATAGTTTGTTCTAAAATATGTATGGTAGGTAATAAAATATGAGTTCAATCAAAATTGAATTTCGATTATTTGGGATTATCTCGATATTTTCCTGCCTCACTAGCAAAAGCTTTCATATGCGCGCATATTAAAATACTCAATTCTGCTCAAATATGCTATCTGACTGCAATATGATCTAGGATAGATCTATAATCTATATACACAGGTACTAATGCGTTAGACGTGCAAACTGTAAAATTCTCGTATCGAAAGCAATATCGAACTGCAAGGGTGCTGCAATTCGCAGTGCATATGGATGCATGGTCGCAAGGGTAACAACTTGCATTACTAGAAATGAAGATACAGCGATGACAGATAACGAATTGGAAGTGAAGCAAGACAAATGGCTGACATTACTGCAAACTCTTCAGATAACGTGCAAGGAAAACGCTTTGTCTGTGTCGAGTAATGAAATGAAAATATCAAAGCATTTCCTGAGAAAAATTTGTTTCCCTTGATAAATTCGAATGCTTTTGCCTTATTTCCAGACAATTTCTAATTGAGTTATTATATTTTTATGATAGGTGAATGATTTTTCAAAATGTACTGTGCTTTATCCTTAGACAGAAGAATCTTATTTTTTCTAAGGCTTTATCGTTGTAGAAAAAAAAACAAACTTGATAGTTGCATTTAAAGTATATTTTTAAAAGTATTTTTAAAAAGGTTCATTACTAGGAAGATGCTGAAAGCTACAATCATGAAAAGAGTATAATAAAAAATAATATTTTTTATTCATTCAAGTTAAATGCATATAGCTCAAATATTCGGATGCCAGCTTGATATGAGGTCTATGATTTATTGTGCAGCTCTCTACTCACGTTTTATTTCAAAAGGTATTATTCATAGACAAGTACCTTGTATTGATTTTTAATTAAAATAACCTAAGCCTTAAAACGACCTTCCTAGAATTGTATCGGCATTACACTATTTGTTTACAGTTAAGAAATATTTCCAAACTGTGATAGAATGACTATTCTCTATTATCAGAATATTCCATAATACTCTACCTTCCCCCCTTGGCGGGCGTCCCTCTCGCTCCCCTAGTGAATGTGTACTTTTCATTTTCCCTCTCCGGAGGCGCCGCGCATAACCGGCCAGTAATATCGCCACTTAGACTGCTTTTATAGTGTTAATAACATATCTATTTCCATTGGCCGCGGGCCGAACTGCCCTGAACTTCTGGGGATCGCACTACTAGCGCACGCTGGGACGTTAAGTAGAACTGATGGACAAAACAAAACATTAAGTATTATATTATTTATAATATATGTAAGAGCGAACATTATACATAAAGAAGTTATTTAAAAAACATTTAATCATGAAGATAATAGCTGAGCAACCATAAAGAATTTTGTAATAAACATTGTATTTATTGGCCCTACATTACATGATCTAAATAAGGTACATTTATACAAAATCATTGGCCCTCTATCCATGTAATATCCAACCAGTTTTGTAGTGTAATGCCTATAAAATGTCTGGTGTATTCTTAAAATGGCTTAAATACAGATTTCGTAAGTAGTTTTTACGAATACCTCATTTTTCCAGATAAAAGAATTTTCTACGGATATTCAGTCCAGCAAAAAGTCTCCAAAATCGCCTCTAGTAGAACAAGTATTCCCGACGAGCAAGATCGTTACCTGGATGTCTGGACAAGTTAATCCTGACACGAGTCAGGACAAAAAGCTCACAGAATCCATTCTTAGGGGGCAGAAAAACGTGGAAGAGGAGACCGGGAAGTCCAACAAGGAGGAAAAGAACCCGATTGGACAGAAAAAGGAGGCGGGGAAGGCGAGGGCGGTGGTGGACAAGAAAAGCAGTGGTTCCTCTCTTCTACTGGCCATCCAGAGCTTTCAGCAGGGTAGGATCACCGTGACCTGCAAGGCTACGGTGTTCTCACTTTATATGGCGCAAACACACCTTCTTTTGGAAGAAGAAAAGCCCCAAATCGCTTCAGTGCTTTCTATTTGGGAGAACTCTAGAGGTAAGGGTAAGAACGACTTACTAATTTTTGTATTATCAACCATTTTTTACTTTCACCGATGTCTAATGGTTGAACATTAAAAGCTAGTGTATTTGGAATAGGTCAAGAGGAAGAACTACTGAGGCTACAAAAGTACATTCCGTGCCGCTCACGCAAAATACAAACAATTCCCAAAAGAACTTGGGTGTAAAGATCATTCGCAATACTTACCCATTATTACTATACCATTTTTATCTTAACATAATATTTTTAGTAGCATGTTTTGGATGAATTAAATAAAGTAATTAGTTTTGGCGAGTTTAAGTAAAATAACTTATTTTCGTTTCAGGTTGTGTTGCTGACAATGTAAAGTATCTGATGTTACTAACAATTTGTTTACACGTTGTTCATCACATAAATATAATTCACGCCAGCGAAAAATAATCTTGTGCCATAGTGCTTCGTGTTATGTCAAGTTTACGGGGAAATTTAACGTAGAACGTCTGTAAATTTATAACCTATTTCTACTATTAATGCAAAATTATCATAACTTCAAAATATTTTTTCAAGAATGTGAATGTTGTATTCTTATCGGGAATTTATTTGAACAGTTATTATAATATTGGTCACGATGATTTATGAAAACATTACAGTATTTTAAAGAATGGATTTCAAATAATACAAATAAAAAATGTGTGATAAAACCATAGGGTAATATTTATTAGGGTACCTACTCGTACTATTTTGTACATAATTATTGAAAATAATGTTTTTTCTGGAAATATGAATAGATTGATGTTAAAAGTAATATTAATACTTTCCCCTGTCCGCACTTAATGGTGCTTAAGGCATTAGTACAGTGCAGTGTACAAGTGTACATTAATCATTTAGTCACAATCAAACCTGGTAGATTCGAGGACTCCGGATTAGAATCTCTAGTTTCAAATCCCACTCCTGCACAGTTTGCTTCCTGCTTTCTGGCACAGTTTTATTTCCGACTATTTGAGTATACCTATCCCAAGAACTCAAATGTTATTTTTTTTTAAATATACATATATCTCGCGTAGTAATTTAGTGGATTGTAAAATGAAATTCAATATCATCATGTTATTCTACGTGTTTAGTTTAAAATCACCTATAAGATAAATGAATATTCATCAACTTAGGTTGCTTACTTATGTTGAATACCCTAATGATTGTTAAATATTGACTGAAAAATTGTTATAAAACCATTATTAAAATTTAAATACAAACAAAAAAAACAACCCTGTACATTAAAAAAATTAAATAAATTTATCTAAATGTTTTGAATAAATAAAATTATGTGTAATGTATAATATTATATTTAAATGTTTACATATTCATCAAGGTTAAATAATTATAGAGACATTTCGTATAAAAACGTTGTTTTTATTTGATAAAAGTACATACCTACATGCCTATTACAATATTAAGTTCATTCATATCATGTTTCTTGTAAGTAATTCTTAGAAAAAAAACTGTAACGCACACTTAAATCAATATATATACATATATATATATATTTTTTTTAAATATATTAATTACTCACTGTGCAGTCGTACATAATTTATTATGCATAATATGCTTCCGTTGATGAAGAAACACGTTATTAATTAAATTTTATTATTGTCCAAAAATAAGCTTTTTTGTATTATTAATATTGGTGGTTTCTTATTCAAATAAATTTACCAGGAAACTTCTTTAATATAAGGCTTGAACCTAAAAAAATATATTATTGATATCCCAACAGACAGAGAAACTCTGGAAACGAATGATCTCTAATCATCATCTATCTCCAAAACAGTTTTAATAACATTTTAAAACATGTGTTTTTTTGTAGTTCTTATCTCTACCATTCTATAGCATAATAAAATAAATATGCAAAGCCATTGCTGAAATTGACGTTGGTGTGTTGATTGTTGAGGCGTATGACTGATCATCTAACCTTCATGAAATAAAATGATCAATATACACTGCACTTGGTGTACCGATGCAGTGCCCTATGCACCATTGGGTGCGGATAAAGAAAAGTAGTAGTAGTAGTAGTTGTTGAAAATTATTTCACCTTTTCATGAGATGCTACAAACTATAGAAATTCAACCTACTCACTATATTATTATAGCGCAATATAACGAGGGCGTAGCTAATAAATTGGATACATATTGTACTCCAGGGTCTGCCTTAAGGAACTTCCGGTTTGTTTTAATATGAAGAACGAAAATCGTATCTTGTAACTTGGAAATGCAATATCTAGCGACATTATACCTATATTATATGGACGTTTGTTGTAGCAACAGTTATTGCTTGTCTTTATCCCGTGGGAAGGGATCCATGAAATCCAGTTCAGTATCTTGGCTTAGCTCTTTTAGGATGTTGTGGAATGTTTTTGATTGTTGTGTTTTCAAGACGATTTTCATAGGGTTTTTAGTAAATCAATTAAAAAAGAGTGTGATTTTAAAACAATTTTATTGGCAACAAAACCGCATTTCTTCTTATAAACAAATATTGATATTATGGTACAGGTAGGAATTACTGATAAAGTTGAAAATTCTTAATAGGTTTCATCATAAAAACACGAAACATTTTACCCAAATAAAATCTGTTTTTGTGAATGTGATTAAAACATTCGGACGTTATTAAAACAAATTTTAAATGAAGACTAACCGGTTTCTGTTTGGAAATATGAACCAAGTCGTGGGCGGAGTAGGAATTTGAACCGAATATTATTATTGTTGTAAAATTAAAAATATCCAAGTATAATTTGGTTATGGAATATAAACTACATATCTTGGATGAGTTTTCTTCGTGTTTTCGCGTAAATAATGACTAGGCACTTTTGACTAGGCAAAACTTTATGATTTTTAAAAAATTGAATAAAAATATTTTTGAAAACGTTATATTTTGTGTCGGCTGTCGTTTCAATCTATACTAGATCTTTAAAGAGTTAAAAGATGCGAAATTTCCCAAAACTTTTGAAAACAGAAAAGGCGGCCATTATTTAGGAACTGAAGGGATAGAGAAACCTTAAGAGGTTGCGAGGATTATCCGTCCTTGCTTCCAAAAGCCTACACATCATTCGGGTGATTGATCCCTTTTCAGACAGGGAAAATAGAATTCGTTTAACCAACTAATACAAACAACACAATATGGCAATTTCTTTGAACTTGCTTTAATAATGATTTTTCGGTTTTACAAATAATAATGAAACTCATGAAAACACGTTTGTTAAAAACACAGCGTTTTTATTATGGAAAACTATTAAAAAAATTGCTTCGTAAAAATGGTTTTTATTTTTTACTCTACTTATGCATTATTTGTAGATTCTACTTCAGCAGAACGATTTTCCAGCTTTTGTTGAACAAATAATGTAAAACCTCAATCTAAACAGATGCCTGACCGCACCTGTTGGTTTAGTAACCTACTCGGCTGGATGTAAGCCAAAACACTATGTATGTAAAACATTTCGTATTTCTAAACATATTTAATGCAACGACCCATTTATGTTTTCTTGGTATTATAATATGAATTATTCGTGTCTTTGTAGTATTTTGAAGAGCATAAAGTTAGTTTAGTGAGTTAGTTATTATTTGCTTAGTTCAATCAATAAAATACTAAAGAATCACCAGTCATCTATAAGAATCCGAAAATAACGAAAACTTTCACACTAGTATATTGCGCTATTACAGATTGTCAATATATTGTCATATTAATCAGATTACAGAAACATATATATGTGTAAGAATATTGCAGAAAATACAGATGAAATGAAAATACTATCTTTCCTTAAGTAAAAAAAATAATTAAATTTCCCAGATGTGGGTATTCATAACCTTTTTTAAATAAAAAACACATAATTTGTATTTTACTGGTTGTAGAAAGCATTTTTAATGAGAATTCAAGATAACAATTTTTTTTTAAGTTTTAAAGGATTTTAACTAAAAAAACACTGGAATATAATTAACTTTAAGGGATTCGTTAAATTTCCCGATATTAACCGCTTCTAAATCGGAGCAGTAAAAAGGTTGGACTTATAATAATTTTCTCAGTTAGTGGAAAATCGTAAAGATTCTTCGGGGAATATAGCCCGAACATTATGAAGGTATCACGGCCTTATAAATATTCACGAGTTTTTGTCGTCGCCTCTGTCTACGAAGGTTTAATAGTATGGGTGTTGCCTGAGATACAAAGTGAAATTAGTAATATACTGATTTTATAAAATAAATTATACAGACTTAATACAGGGAGTGTCATGGAAAAGCTAGGATTTTAAAATGAAGTATTAAAAAAAAACTCCTACACCTTTTAAAAAAATAATATTACGAAAATTAGTCAGCAGTACCTAATGCAGATATTTTTTTTGGAGATTATGTCTTCTAGGTGTCTTTCATTTCATTCTGTACACTCATCTAATCTCTTCATCATGTTTTGCATTACACAGAAATATTTGGACATTGAGAGAAGGGTTAGTGCCGGAAACAGAGTTAATGGTGCATTGAAATCGATAGTGGCAAATAAGAACTTATCGAACGAAGCGAAATTGTAGTGAAAAAGAAGGATGAAAGTAGACTGAATGCTGTTGAAATGCGATCTCTCAGGCGAATGTGTGGTAAGACTGTGTATGATAAGTGTACAAATGGCGAAATTAGAGCAGAGTGCAAGGCTGAGATAAGCATTATCGACAAAATTAAGAAAGGGCTTTGACGATGGTTTGGTCACGTGGAGCGAATGAGTGATGAAAGAACGGGAGAAAAGAAGTTTAATTGTAGATGTAGAAGCCGAGGAAGCCCGGGAAAGACATGGCATGATCAAGTACGACAAGTACTTGAAAGTGGATACGTGAAAAGTCAGAGTAATCGGCGTATGTGCATGAGAAGATGTATGAATGTAGAGGAAGCAAAGGAAGTATGTCAGGACAGAGTGATATGGCGTTTTATCCTCTCTGCCTACCCCTACAGGGAAATGGCGTGATGGTCAGTTAGTTCATAAATATTTCTCGGCACACTGACTTTATTAACACTCTCACAGGAAAAAGTCCGTTGAGTTTAAATCTGATGATCGCGAAGGCCATAAGATATTATCTGCGCGGAATATAATTTCTTGAGAAAACAGCTCGCGTAGTTGGTTGGTGGTGGCACCTTGATATCCATGGCCTCTGCTATTACCAGACTTAACCCTTACAGATTTTTTTTTTAACGAGGTAATCCCAATGTTTTAATTAATTAATTTCGAGAAATATGTACGTCGTAAAGTAAACAAAATTGAGCCTGTCTATGTTTCAGTGTTTTATACAAAATGCAACGAAGAGATTCCATGAGTGTGCACAGAAATAAAAATTGCATTAATGCTGAGTAATAATTTTCATTTTTACAATTTTCCTTAAATATCCGAGCTCTTTTTTACAAATTTTAATTATCATAATTCTTATAATTTAAGAAAAATGGCAATAAAATGTTGGTCGGGAACAGACTCTTGAAGGCATCATTATATTTTTTCCCTTACAAGTAAAACACCCGAGGTGATTAAACAAAAACTTAAACTTTTGTGTTAAATTTATTTGATGCCACGAAAAATACTTTTTAAAACAAGAATGTAAAGTTTTAGTAATACTTTTTTTTTTTTAATTTTTAAAAACAAGAATTTCAAACTTTGTATTTTCTTTCCGTCTTCTTATAAATTTATATTTTCTTATCTTTTTCTTTGCTTTTCTTGCATTCTTCAAAGGTTTCGAAAAATTATGTTTGTCGATGTTCAAGTCGTGAGATGCGGCGATGGACCTGGCTTGGGCATGTACTCCGGATGCCTCGGGAGAGCCTGAACCCGAGCTGCCTCTTCTTTACGCCTGCAGGATCCCGCTGTCTTGGCAGACCGTCGATGACCATCCTACGGTTGTATTCGGCGGAGCTGATGGATGCGGGCTTGACGTGAGAGGAGGCGAGAGAGCTGGCTGGTGACAGGGTCTCCTGGAGGGATCTAGTGATGTCCACATGCTCCACATAGGAGCGAACGTGGCGAAAGAAGAAGAAGATGTTCAAAGTGTTTTAAATCATTAATTACTTTGGTAGATTATTTACCAATACAAGCAGTACGAAAGTAAAATAAGTAGGTATATGCAAAATATATGATTTTTTGAATAGATACTGACATGCGAAAATAAAATGGGTACATATATGAATAAATAAAACAAAATACATTTTCATATAATCCGTTGAGATTTTCTTGTCTATTATATTCTCAGTGAGTATTATATTATTTGTTTTTTTCCCCGTATATATTTATCGACCGCGGAAGATTACTCAGTTATTTTTCCGTTTATCGAGGTTCATGACCCTAGAAGGTTCTTCGTGTCTATTTTCAGGTGTCTGAATTTAAAAGCAAAACAAGAGCAGGGTTGTGAAGTTGGGTAATTCTTTACGACTGCAAGAAGGAGGGAAATAAAATGGAAATCGGATATCCTAAAATCAAGGTGTCATCGTATTTCCGGTTTCCGTGGCCCATGTATTTTGTGATAGAGCCTTCAGTGATACAATTACCGAGTATTTTTTTTCTACGTGTTTCTCTATTTTAGAAGAAAAATAGAAGATTTTTGTGTTTTTTTAAACTATATAATTTAAACGGAAAATGCTCAGTGCGCCAAAATAATATTGCCCGTCTAAACGAAGCCTTACTTTTTAGGTTTACACAGAACCCTTTTCTTAATCCTTTAGACTGTTTGAACTCGAAACTTGAATTCAAAACGAAGATATTATTCTACAGTGCGTAAAAATTATATCTTCACATCAAAAAATTTATCGAATTCGAGGTAGCATGCACGAGTAGATAAAATAAAATCAATGCATTAAAGTCAATTGATTTGACATTAACACTCCTTTGCTAAAGAACATATATTTTTTTTTAGAATGTGACATAAAAAAGTATTAAATTGTACTTCATAATCTCTTAGTCATGTTAGACTAAGCTTAAAGCTCAAAGTCCGACATGCATACGAAGCTTTCATCTTAATTATACAAAAGCACGGGGAACGTTGTTGTAAGTACAACTTCCGTCATTCCATCAGAGAGCTTATCCCAGCAAATCCACGGATAGGGGAAGATAATGGAATCTTCACAAAGCCGACACTCCTTTGGTAAATAAGGATCATGTCTTTTTGCTACCTCAATGAATTTCTGAACATCTTAATTCATTAATGATATTATTCAATGAGTGATGAGGGTTGATAAAGAATTAATGAGAAATTTTGGTTTAAAAAAAGGGGTAATTAAAATTTTAGTCAATCGAAATGGTCTATCGGTTTTGGCCTTAATTTCTGGTGAGATCTTTAAAACAAACATGCATTAAATTTATGCGTGAGGAATCATTTAGTGCGTTGAATAATTTGTGGTTCTGAAATTATCAGCGTGAATTTCGTAAATCGGGAATCATTCTTTGCTTCTATATTTCACAGTTAACAAACGATAGATTTGAGTTTGGAGAAAGCTAAAGACTCCGAGATAAATGCATGGATTTGTTTATACGAAACAATACAGGCGAAAATGTATTCTTATTTCGCCAATTTACAGTGAAATATAAAACCATGTATTTTTTCCGAGTTTCTCTTATATACATATATTAACTTTCGTTTATAAATATCGGAAGATAAAATAAACTTTAATGAATCTAAAATAATACTAAGATAACAATTATTAGAATTATTTACTTATGTAATATACCTACCTAAGTAGTTTTAGATCTAATGGTATGTTGAACCTGTACATACAATTCATAACACATCACAATTATTGTGGCATAGAACCTTTGGTAAAATAGATATTCTCTGTATTCTGTTATAATATAATGACCTTTGAAGTACGCTACATCCTTCATATTACAACTATCACAGAGATGTTAATTGTGATTGCGAATACCTTTGACAAAGCACCATTATTGTATTGTGAGGTATAATCACAACTTACAATCGAGTTGCGGTTGGTAACGTGTACCATTTTAGGCACTTTATATCTAATACATACACATAATAGTTATGTTCAGATTCTAATCTAGACTACATCAAAGAACTCGCTATATTATGAATTGTTAGGTCATAAAAACATTAATATGTTACTCGTATAAACGACATTGTATTGATGATTACCACCCTATTTTATAACCAACATAATATATTTTATCTTGCTTTTTAAAAGCTAACGCAGTAGTATATTTACCAATTTAGAAATGGATGAATAAAACCGTAAAATTGCTCTTTTTAAACCATTAAATATATTATTATGAATTATGATTAAATAAAAGGATGTTATGTGTTACTATTGGTTTATTCTATATAAATAGAATTAACCTACACTACCTGGTTTCGGGAGTAAAGTTCTCCCATCGACTGGTTAAAAGACACGTCTTGGGAGTGAGTTTTCGAAGTTTTTTTGAAAGAGTGTCTTCGAAGTGAGTTTTCGGAGTTTTTTTAAAGGAGTGTCTTTTCAACAGTCGATGGGAGAACTTTACTCCCGAAACCAGGAAGTGTAGGTAAATTCTATTTCTATAGAATAAACCAATTGTTCATTTGTGATCAATATTACGGCTTCAGAGTTAGTCCAAAGTCCAAGGTATCACAAATAATGAAATATTTTTATGTGAAGAACACATTTAAATAACTACATATTTAATATTAGCCCAGACGGTAATCGAACCTGCGACCTCGTGTTTGGTAGCCCAACACGCTAACCACTACACCACTTAGCGGAAAATATTTATATATTATATAATATGATACCTATTTTCCTAATTGTGTATATACCTAATCAATGTTAAAGTTAAAATAGGTATGTAGGTAGGTATGTGTTAATTATTTAAATGATTTTTTTGTCTTTTTACTGGTTCTATTTTACTGTAAATGCACCAAGCAAATATTTTTACCGCTAGTTTCCTCGGAAAATGCATAATGGCGCCTGCAGTAGGTATATGACACAAATTAAAATGGTAGACTTGAATAACGGATCGTACAAACAACTTTTTAGATGTCTAAATGGACATTTTAACAAGATGGCGGTTATATACGAATTCGACACGTAATGGTTGCTCTCCTTTATTCCGGCTGTTGGCGGACCGGTTGATGAATGGGTGACAGCGCGGGAAAGCTGATAATTTACCGCCTGAAAATATATCGATATTATGCTCTGTCTGGTAAAACAATAAAGCAGATTTTATTTGTAAAAACGTACATCTACATATGAAGCATATTTAAACCTACCTGCCCATAATGTATGTGGATATTCGTAGGGCATGGTGCTGAAAACGCTCATATTATTAGCTGGTGGATACCCGACCAATCAGAGCATTTTTGTTATTTTGCATTAAGTCTTGCTAAGGTAACTGATAAAACTGACATAACTGACATGAGAATGTTTTTTTTGGATTTTTCAAGAGAGTAAAAACATTTTCAACATGCACTTTTAGCTTCCAAGATAAGAGCTAATTTTAAATATCGCACCCCTAGATGATGAAACCCCGGTAACACAAAAAGTACCCAACTTGAGTTAATAGCGTTTTCAAATTCCTGCATGAATACCTATACGGTCATATTTATAAAAAATTAATAAATGGAATAAACTTTAAAAAATGTTACCTTCACAGATGTAATATTAGATTTTTGAAATCTCTCAAACTAACTAACTAACTAACCATCACGCCATTTCCCCGTAGGGATAGGCAGAGAGGATAGAACGCCATACCTCTCTGTCCTGACAGACTTCCTTTGCTCAAAGATTTGCTAAAACAGTTTTTCGTCATTTCTAAAGAAGTAGGTTTTTTGAGTTACCGGGGTTTTCATCTAGGGGCGCGATATATTAACCTATTTTTTTGACTTAGGTAATATAAATAGGAAAGATAAAAGACAAAAAAATTGCTACTTTTTAACTGTCTTGTTATGCCGGTGCTTCTACCAGGATGTGAATCCTGGCACCTCACAAAAGCCCAGAACAATCGATTGGTGAGTTTTGAAAACAAGAGTATGTCTTTATGTGGTTTGCCTTTTGTTCGGGCGCAGTAACCTCCAATAACCAGTGTAGGCGCGGCGGTGGACCTGGTTTGGGCATGTGGTACTCCGAATGCTTCGGGAGAGTCTCAACCGAGCTGCCTCTTCTTTACGCCTGCTGCATCCTGCCAACCTGGTAGACCCTCGATAACAATTCTTAGGTTGTGCTTGGCGGAGCTGAGGGATGCGGGAGTGGCCTGGGAGAAGACGAGAGTGTAGGCCGGCTGCTTCACATGCTCCACATAGGATCGTACTTACTTGGCTTAAGAAAAATAGGAAAGTTGCAAATACTGCAAAACAAAGCTCTCACAAATAAAACATTTAAATTTGAAACATATTGAGAGAAATTCTTTTCTCAAATTCGATGTGCAGTACATCGACAAATAATACCGTGCAGTACCTTTTTTATATTCGACAAGTATGTTCTGCCAAAACAATCCTTTCATCCCGATATTAACTTACTCCGGTGAAACATGAATAAGGTTTTTCTGGAAAATAAGGAATTGGCATACGTTGCTCTTATCAGGAATAAAATGCTGGGTTTATTGTAGTTGGTCTTCTCTGTAGCGAGGAAACTAAGTGAAAAGTTGTTTTTTCCAGAGTTATTTTATTACCTCGTAATAAAGCGTACTAAAATGTTATCAAGATTGTTTTGTGTATTTTGTTGATCTGGCATTAGTTTTATTTCATCAGATTTTATTAAATATGTATTTTATTATAACTATTCCAATTCATATTATATCATTAAAAAATAATAAACTTATCTGTTGACCCCAAGAAATCAACATAATTCATAGCTTATTATATGTTTGCATGAAAATAAGTATTAAGTTAAGTAATCAATAAACAATCGTTTTTTTATTTATTTACATTTATCTATGGCATAGAGGTGATCTTCTTGGTGTAGTGGCTGAAACTGAGAGCAGAGATCACAAAAGTGATGGCTGGATGTTTTGTGATGTTATTTCCTTCTAATTGAGTTGCTCGATGTGTCTGTTGAGGTAAAATTTATTTTATTTTATTTTATTTTATTTATTAATTATTTAATTTGTCACAAAATACTCTGCACTCCCAATTGAGTTACAAAACTCATTCTGGGACAGATATTAGAAAAAGAAAGACTAAATATTACAATATTAGAAAAAGAAAGACTAAATATATTACAATATTAGAAAAAGAAAGACTAAATATTACAATATTAGAAAAAGAAAGACTAAAATATTACAATATTAGAAAAAGAAAGACTAAATATTACAATACTTCAAAATAAATAACGACTGACGATACGGAGGTCACATGTTCCATTTCCGGTGAGAATACAAATATCAAAAGTTATTTTTCTCAAGCTTGGATGTGTGTGATGTTGTTCCCCTCTGTTATTGGGCCCACTGGCCTGTTGAGGAAGAAAAAAAAAATACCAATAATATATTTTAGGTAAAAGAGCATTATAATCCTAATAAATTATTGAATGGTTGTAGTCTAGTGGTAAAGTCGTAGACGTTGATATTTTTAATGTTATTTATTCGTTGGCCATGGTGTAGTTCTGTTTTCCAATGCGCACTTTATACGGAACAGAAAACTATACAGTATATTGTAGTTTCTTGTTCAGAAAACTGTATAGTCTGTCAAAAGACACGCTAAATATGTGTATTTTTTCAAGCGCGATCATAAGTTATCATTGTATGTTTGCACGTAAGAACTTGTTAATATAGCTAATAATTTTTAATTTGTTTTGTACGTTTTTAAAACCATTCATATATCAATATCTACTTAAACGTTTAAATAAAAAAACATTAATTGTCAGGTCACCCAAACGTCGCGCGGACCATTCAATATTTCACACAGTTTTCGCTTTGTACGGGTCAGTTTGCAAACTACACAAGAAACTGTACAGTTTTCTGTCCCGTATAAAGTGCGCTTAAGAAATCTAGACATTATAGAACACGATCCGTCTTACGAAGTTACTGTGATTTCATTCAATTAAATTCAAGTGTTAATTACAGGGTGTAATAACACCCTGAACGTTTCCTGCAGATTGTAGGTACATAATATAAGCAATTTGGTCCCGTCACTTGTAGGGGGAGGATTAATCACTGCTGACGTTATCAATCATCAAGTCCTGAATACATCTAGTAGCTTCTATAGTTATATTTACCTATGTCAAATACTCAATGGTCAGGTTAAGGGGCATAAGAACAGTAGGCACTCCTAAGGTCTACTGGTGCGGCTAAAGCGACTCTTTTGTCGATTTTTATTCGACGACGAGAGGGCTGATGCATGGAGAATTTAAGTATTGAATGAGGCGAGAGAAGGAAGCAGAACGAGAGATCCAGCTCCCAGGCGATGCCAGGAGACCCACACCAGTCAATCCAGTAGAAAATTGCCCCTACCTTGGGTATGATGGATGCTGGAACAGGAAGTAGATCTTCTGGGCTGCACTTTCACTTCAAAGTAACTTTCACAAAACAAAACACAGAACGGAGCACAAGATTTCAATATACACAATGGCAAATGGATGATGGGTTTAAAAAGAGTTCGAATTTGAATTTAAATGCGGTTGAGATTTGATTAGTTTAAATGAGTTGCGAAAAAAGCGTGCGTTTTTGCGAGTGCGATAATTGTTACAAAAAAATTGAGTCTACCCGCGATGAGCCACAGACGACGTTTGATTTTTTTGGATAGAGGACAGCATAGACAAAGGAATATGGGAGTAGGAATCAAGGATTTACTGGGGCAACTTGTCACAAGAATGAATAGAACAAATCATCCTAGCAAACTCCGAGAAACCAACCTAACGGCCAAACCAGTCACTATGTGCGTTTATAGCAATCCAGTGTTTTTTAAAAGAATTTACTATAAAAAAAATGGGCCTCTAACAGATTATTCTCACATAAAGTGAGTACTATGATTTGGCTAAATAATATCCATTATGTTTGCCTAATTTTGCTGGTAAATAATGGATGATGGCCCAGGGGCCCTATGGTGGACTGAAAGTCACATGCGACACTTCAAATTGGCGAGTACTTTTGTAACAAACAGTAGATCACTCGCCATTCCGAACGGTCGCATGCGACTTTTAGTGCAGCATAAGGTCTCAGAATTGCAGTGAAAATACTGGAAAAGGATTGACAGAAATACACTTTTATGATGACGATTATATTAATTTTATAATTATAGGTACATATATCAGACTAATTTAATATTGTTATTTAATATTATTAACCGACTTCTCCAAATACAGGGTAGGTGTCGTTAGTTGGATAAGTCTAATGGGTCGTGTATATATTTAAAATGCCTGCAAAAATATAGCTATGTAATTATTAAAATTTGGTATGCAAAAATATTGTTTTGTAAATTCTAAATTTGTGAAATCCAAACTTGGTTCTATTATACTAATTATGTAAATATTCAATTATGTTTAGTACTATAATGTGTTATGTATAATACTACAATGCCTGACTGACTCGACACGGACTATCTAGTGAGTCGGGGCCAGATCATTGGCATGGGTCTCTACTGATTGAGTCGCCATCCATTATTGTGATTATATTAAATGTGAAATGTAATAAATAAATACATTGTGTACTTCAATTCAATAATCGTGTGTGTATTAATTCTTATTTAGGTTTCTTTGTCAGATTCAATACTTAATTTGTTTACTTCTAATTGAAAGTATCAAAAAATGACAAATTAGACTACTACTACTATATTTATGTGTTATGGGAATAATACGTCGATTGTTTTTTTTTGCCACAAAGAATATTATACTTTACGCTTTTTTGAACTATAGGGTCTGGTAAACTGATAAAACGCATTTTTGTGAGTTTTTTTTAATTATGGGTTAACCTTCCTAAAGCTTCTAATAACGGTTGGCACTATCATTTCGGTATGTATAGGATAAAAGTATTTTTCAGAAATAATCTAATTTTAAATGTTTTATGACTCATCTCATATATCAATGGAGCCTAGATGAGATACTACCTCCGCAGACCTATTACGGTAGATCAAGCGCTGATTCCCATAACTTAACTCTCGGTGCTATTCTCTGGGCCATTCCGGTTCAGGAGGTCGGCGTGTAAAGAGTTATTAGGAGAATATATCAGGGCCAGGGCGGTCGGCAGCCGAAACGTAATGTGATAACGGCTGAACAAGCCGAAAGATCAACTGTATTATTATTGCCTGCCAAATGGAAACTGCTTTCCAGGGAAAATTCGCCAAGTGCTATTAACTCATATTTGATCCAGAATGTCTTAACTTGATATAAACAACCGCCCAAAGCAATATTAACCAAAATGTAACTCAAATTTACATATCGCTCCTTGAATACTAAACTGCACAAACTAAAAAGTCATATTTTGGGAAATCTCAAAAACGTAATTTTGATTTCAGAACTGTTTTATTAAAACTGGATTCTCTCCTAACTTAATAATGTCAAGACAGGAAAGAGAAAAAACATATTTCTTAGACAAAAATATGGTGTAGGTATATTTCATTTTTATATCTCTACAGAGATGAAGTAGATATTTTTTTTCCTATTCGGGAATATGGATGGATATTCAATCGTTTACAGGGCTTATGTCCTGTCATTGGCTGGGTTAAGTAGCCACTTGACGTACTACAACATTCCTCATTCTGCTTATTTTCGCGAATATCCACACCAGGTAACATTTTTTATTTTGCTTATATGTTACGAATTGAAAACCATTCGCAAGCGCGTAACTAGCTCCATCTATGCATTGATATTGAAGTTAAATATTATATTAGCAAATTACTTTATTAAGATCCAGCTAAGATTTACTTTATGACTTTGACTTTCGCCTGGCTTTGTGCATATTATAAGGCCAGTATACTGAGCAAATAAAAATATATTTAAAAAAAAGATCCTTCAGTAGTATTTCACGTCGGCAGTTTGCGTCAGAGCTGCGGGACGTGGACCTGACTAAGAAGGATGCACGGGAGCTGGTGGCTGATCGCTTGGCTTGGAGGCAGTTTGTGGAATCCATATGCTCCACATAGGGGGCGATATATGGTATGATGATGATTTTTCATAGTTCTTATTTTTGGGATGGCAAATTTATGAACCCATATATATTATTCAGCTGTGGTAAATAAAATATTTGAGTTAGTATAAGTTCCGGGTAGTTTATCGTGACCCGTTATGGACACTAGCATGACGTCACAATGGCATGACGTCACAATAATGGCATGACGTCACAATAATGACATGATTAATTATTAGCCTTGCACCATCGGCGCCTCATATCCTCTCACCATATTTCAGTTCCCGCCCGCTAAACGGATTTATTAGGCGAGTTATGTCCGCAACTATTAATAAAAGGAGCTAATGCATCAACAGAATATACGTGCGTGCATGACTAGATGTATGAATATGAAGAAAGCGAAAGAAGTGTGCCAAGACCGAGTAGTGTGGCGTTCTATCTTCTCTGCCCAACCCTTCGGTTGGCGTTATGGTTATTCAGTTATTTGGTTTAAAAACACGCATCACATTATTCTTCGAAATGAAGTAAGTACCATAAAAGGTATGTTATTTCTAATGCGATTTTACTATACATTTTTTCAATGGGAATTATCTATTCAACGCATACAATATATTTAACCAAATACTTAATTATGTAAGAATCAAAATTTGCTTCTGAGGTACGCAAAATGTAAAAAAGTATAAGAATAGCATTTTTCGTAATAAAATGCTTTGTGTGGATAAATATGCGTAGGTAAAAGTCAAATAAATGAGATGAAGTTAAAATCTAGAAAAAATATTCTCCCAGGAAAAATCACGTGTTGGGATATAAAATATCCCTTTTGCAATCCCTTACTCGTTCACAATTCAAAAATTCTGGAAACACAAGAAAATAAAACACTACTAAACTAAACCTCGACTTGACAGGGGATGGTTTCAGTGTGGGGGATTTAGACTCCCCTATACAAAGAAGGTAACAAAAATATTTTCGTTTGTGATTAAGTTTTCTAAGAAATATAAGATTGTGTTGGGTTTATTTATAGTGAAATTATTTAGAAATAAACAGTTGCAATTAATTATTTTAATTTCAACATATATATGTTATTAATCAGTAGGTGCATAGTGAAAATTTATAGTGGAAGCACATGTATTTTTACGAATTTTTGCTGTATTTCGTTTGTGATCTTCAAATATTATAGATCTGAAGAGAAATGCACTTAAACAAATAAGTCCCAATTGATATTTTAATATGGATAATAATATTTTTTTAAATTCTATTCTTTAATGGGAGATAATAGACATATTTCTGGACATCTCGCTTGGTCTGACGCAGAAATCTGATAATAAAGAAATCTTAATCTGATGAAGCTTGTTTTATAGAACTAAATTAATTTTAAGTCAAACAGTAAAATACTGTTTTGAAGCTAATTATAAATCAAGTAAAATTACCCGACGCTAAAGTATGTCAATAGTTAAGAGGAGCCAATTAAAAGTTGAAAATGTTCAGAATAAGTTTTTGATACTCGCAACACTATTATTATGAACGTTGTAAACTGACTCTCGAAATTAAAAGTTTTCTAATTTGCGTATTTCCACAATAAATTTTCTCTACATAATATGTAGGTACATATATTATGTTTAATTATAAAAGTAAAATTTAATTTTAAATTTAAGAGTCAATTAATATTAAGTTAAATTTAAAGTTAATATGGCATCGTGGTGAGCGGTAGCGCGTTGTGTCCATGCATGAGGTCGCGGGTTCGATTCCCGAAAGGGGTCAATTTGAAATATTTATTCGAATGTAATGTTTTTTGGGCTGGCGCTGAAGCGTAAAACTGATCACCTAGCCTTCATGTAACAAATGATCAAGATTCACTGCGTTTGGTGTACCAAACCAGTGCCCTATGTAGTTAATAATATTAAACAGATTTTTTAATAT
Organism: Micrasema minimum; assembly: GCA_022494985.1. Classification (NCBI taxonomy): domain Eukaryota; kingdom Metazoa; phylum Arthropoda; class Insecta; order Trichoptera; family Brachycentridae; genus Micrasema; species Micrasema minimum. The sequence continues at coordinate 23,921 of JAGVSP010001118.1, forward strand.
GAAATTTTTTTTTTTTTTTTAATAGGTTACCATAATTTTCAAACTGTAATTAAACGTGTTTTTGATAAACAATATGAGAATTTTAATTCATCGTAAAAAAATCGGTAGCTGCACCGCCTCCGTAAGCCTGCGTAGAAATTTAGGTGTTTTCAATATGATATTTCGAATTTGTTGACAGCTTTGAACAAGAATCCACTAGGTTTATAATATTATCTGTTATAGAGCATAACACGATTCAGCTTTGATACGCCTCTTAATTATAACTTTTTATCTACTAAAACCTTTAACTAGAAATTTCTTTTATAACCTTTTTAAAGTATACTTTGATCAATAAGTATCTAGCTATCTTCCCCCTTGTTTATCTGATAAGCTCGCCTTCCCAAAGTGTAATTAAATATATAAAACTTTCGTCTTTGGTAAAAGGAAAGCATAATGAAATTGACAATAGAGCGAGTGTTGCGGTGAAGTGGATGGAACCCCGACTCATTATGAGATTAAAGTCATCAACTTAGTGGACAATAGAAAAGACACTTCCTTTAGCTTTTTTGTGATATAAAAGATTTTTAATGTTAAAACTTAACGCTTTTTCTATTTTGTGATATAAAAGAAAAATCATGTTAAAACTTAACGCTTTTCCGTGGCTTTTTCACTAGATATCTTCGAAAAAGAATTCACTAGCTGGGGCGTTTTCATACAATTTTTTCTAAAATATACGCTTCCTAGGGTTAATTTCATAACAGATTCCAGCAATTACGCCAATACACTCACGCTTTGAAACGTGTGACGTAGATGTTTAATGATGACGTAGATGCCTAGTGATGACGTAGTACGTCACTAACTGTCACTAGTGACAGGGTAATATTTTTCAAGTATGGAATGCCACTTCTCTGAAACTCTTTTTCGAAGAATAGAATGAGCTAAAAAACGTTTTCACTTATCACATCCCGAAGCGTCAACAATGAAATTAATAAATTCAAGAGTGAATAATTTCTTTGGCAATTTATAAATAATTTACATAAATAAATAATTATAAATGCTTATCTTCCAAAGATCGTGAGATCTTTAAAAAAAAATACCGATTCAATTCGCACACGTTAAGATATTTAGATAACATTTATTTACACATACATACACACATCACTATCACACCCATATACACGCATTCTTTTTACAAACGTTAAGATATTGAGACATTATTGCCAAATCCATGATGAATAACAGCCGCAGACAGCGATATGGGACACTATGCCGGACTAAAAGTCGCATTCGAAATGGCTCATTGTGATAATAAAATCACTCGTGGTTGCGACTTTCGACTTATCTGTGATTGCTGGACTCAGCGGACTAAAGGGCACCCGGACGATCTGTACCAAAAACGAAGGGACAATTTGTTAAAAGCCGACTTTCTTTTCAAAAGCAGACAATTTATTAGTAAGTCCGACTTTCCAAAAGCAGTAAACATTTTTGAGACTAAAATAAAATAAACCAATTTGACAAGAAAAAAAACAAGCGTTTTTTTTTAATTCACGAAAAAAAATTGATATCCAAATATTCAGGACTTACCTATTTATTCTTTATTTGGGTACCGGAAGTACGGGTTTGGAAAAATCATAAATCAACCATCGAGAATATAAAATACAAATATTCCAAATATCCGGATGGAGATTTTACCATCCCCGTCAAAGTTTCATGTCGTGCGGACGAACTTCCGGTTAGAGTTTGTTGACTTCCGATGCCATTTGTTATTTGAAAAAATTAAGGAGAAATAATATATTACTGTAAATCGTGCAACAAATCAAAGCTTTTATACTTATTTCTAAAGATAATCCATTTTGTGCGGAAACTTTTTTATATAGTCACCATACTAAGTAAATCTAATTTTGACAATGTTGGAAAATCGATTTAATTCATTTAAATTTTGTAATCGTTTAGATTATTTGATTTATTTGATTAATTGAACCCGGTTTTGGTCTAGCGGTAGATTCGCGTACTCCGGATTGGAATCTCTAGGTTCAAATCCCACTCACTGACAACTTGTTTCCCGTTTTCTGGCACAGTTATTTCCGACTATTTGAAACCAGCCCCGAAATTGAAATATTTGGGTATATCGTGAGAGCTCAAATTCTTTTTAAAAAAATAATGGAAGTATTTTAAGTATGTAAGTAACAGAAGCCAAAAAATCTGAGTTACGTAGTTGTAGTTAATACTACCTTAATATGTGGCGATATCGTGTCTTTATGAATAATAAAATATGAACTGTTGTCCGCTTTCATTGTAATGGCTAGCGAATTGGGTTACCATGCATGAGGTCGCGGGATCGATTTCCGATGGGGTCAATATGAAATACTTATTTCAATGTGATTTTTTACATTAAAATATTTCATATTTGATACCTTAGACTGGCGATGAAGAGCGTAAGACTGCCTGCATGTAACCAAGATTAACTACACTTGGTGAACTAATGCAGTGCCCTATCATTAATTGCGTATAAGAGAAAGTAGCAGGTGGTACTTTTTTTAAGCATCTTTTTGCCACGTTCGGAATCTTACTTTCCTTTTTGTTTTGTGGGTCGTAGTAGAATATAAAAAATGTATAGAAGCTAAAGTAAAGTGACTGGCTTACGTTCACTACATTTTTATACAGAACCCAAAGCACTGCTTAGTTGTAATAGAGAAAGAGTGTGGATTAAAGTTCCCGTTTTCTGTAAAATATCGTAAAAGGACTAACAATGGTGTCCCTAAGCTGGGCTTAGCGGAGAGCTTCGCCTACGCCAGCCGCAATATACTTATATATTATAATAAAGTAGATATTATATATAATATATAAGTATTTGTCCGCCTGGTGGAGTAGTGGTTGTAGTAACGCAGTGCTCTATGCATCATTAGATACCGGTTATCCTGGATTCTGGGGGTGTAACATTGTGTACATACATGAAACCTTTCCAGCTTTATCCATCTTTTTAACACACTGATATTTGTCTCTCCACCAACATTAGGGTAACCAAGTAAATTAGGGCCTTAAAATTTCCGCTTTCCGACGTGTGTCGGAGTGTTCGTGTGTATTTGTTTATCATTTCTCCAGCGCCACCACGTTTCTGCCGTAAAAGTGTTTACTTGAAAGCACTTGAAATAATTTCACGCCCAGACCCAGACAAACTGCGGGAGCAGAAAGTGCCACTGATTAACTGTGTATGATAGAAAAACTCTAGCGCGCTCAAATTATAATATTTTACAACCGGACGCATCCACTCTTAACAAAATCGTGCTTTTATTAGGCATATTTTACTCTAAATTTCATTGAAAATCAACATTATGACATGATAAAAAATGCTTTAATTACAGTTTCTACTTTATTTTGTTAGCTTGTAGTAAATATGTAGTATATATATATATATATATAAGCATTCGGGAAGCGTACATTTAAAAATATTAACAAACAAATTTTGGATATCCATCATTAATTATCAGCAATTATATCAGCAATTTTTTAAAATGAAAAATCTATACAGTTTTCCTAAAACGGCCATAAAGTAAACTGTCCCGCCACTCCCCTACTTATTTCATCGTGTTTTATCAACCACATAAATCCACTCCTGGCACAGTTGGAATTTGTACTTGAACCTCGACATGTGATGAACCTAATCCCTCATTGAAAGGAATCGACTGTTTGCAGTACTGAGATTCTGGAGGGAGTGGGATGGGGAGGACTCCTGAAACTGATTACACCCCTGATCCTACACTGCAACGATGGCGTATGAAATGACGTAAGCAATCAATCACTAAGCTGACACCTACTATAAATTATAAATCGAGCAAAATTAAAAGTGGGTAGGAATATTATAATGGACTCAATTTTTATCAATATCTAACTATGGATGCAGTGAAATAAAAGAAGTTCTTAATATAATTGATGCCTGAATATATTATATATATTAACAGAGAGTTTTTTTCGTTTTGCTGTGCGCTGTGCATGTTTAATAGTGTCCATTTGTATTGACTACTTTTATTTTTAATTTACAGATCTGATATTCTATTATTATTCAATATCCATATTCCCGAGCTGGAAAAAGCTTCTTCATCTCTTTTGAGATAATAAAAAATACTACCTGCTGCTTCTCTCCCTTATCTGCACCCAATGGTGCATAGGGCACTGCATAAGTACACCAAGAACAGTGTTAATCTCGATAATTTATTACATGAAGGCAAATTATACACCATGTTTTTATTGTGTACGTTACGCGGTAACAGAATTTCAGAATCGCTGAATCAAGACACCACGCTATAAATACAAACATAACAAGGAACTTCAATCTAAAGACATCACAATTCAGTGATGCATAACAAAATAACAATATAATATTATTATGGACCTTCTGTCAAACCTTCATGACAGTTTGCCGGTCAAGCGAGTTCCGAAAGTAATCGTATCGACACGACACATGTGTTTATTTTGGATTATTTTTTTCTAGAAAGGATGTAGAGAGGTTGATGTATATTGTATTGAAGAATTTGTCAATAGTCTTGAATTGTGATCGATGTTCGCAAGAAAATGATTGAGCACTTTTTTTTACCTTTGTACTTTTAATAAAATATATATACGTAATTGACAAAATTAATTCCTTTCTCTTCCTAGAAATATAAAAAAAAAAAGTTCCATAAGAAAATACAACTTCTTTCCCTTAACCACATCTATTGGCACATAGGGCACCGCATTCGGAACACCAAGTGCAGTGTTCTTGATCATTTTTATTATATGAAGGTAAGATGATCAGTCTTACGCTTCACTGCCAGTCCAAAGTATCACACACGAAATATTAATATGAAAAATTAAATGACATGTACTGAAGGCATTATAAAAAAATGGAAATATTTATTGTAGGTAGTTTAATCTGATTGAGTAGATGAATGTTCATTTAGATTTGTTAAATAATAATAAAATTTAAATACTTAAACTAGAGATATTAATCATGATTCATATGAAGTATTAATTTAACATAAAGAGAAGCGTAAAAATAACCACGCCTTATTATAAGTACTTACTTGGTATAATAATTCGATATCTATTGCACTATTTGACAGGAAAAAATTTACCTAAACAAATCTAAATATTGACGAACCATGTTTTCAAAATCGTAGCTTATAGCGTCTTGTAAATAACAATTAGTTCTTGAAATTTATTGTTTTTAATTTTTTGTTATTTCTATATTGTTCGGTATACAAGTTTTGTACTTTCTGTAGATCTATTACTTATACATAGGTAGATAGATTAATTCTTAAATTTTACTTAAAAAACTGGATTTATTTTGATTATCATCACAATCAGATTATAATGGCTTTTATTTCATTTTATAGTGTTAATGCCTTCAAATGTTTAAGCTGCTTTCAAAATAAAGATTTAATCAAATTCAATGTTGATATTTCTTCGCAGTCCTTGAAAAAAATATTATTCAAGGTAGTGCGTGTGATATTATTTTTCCCAACCTCGTATAAGTTTGTGTAAATTCCCTACATTGGTGTAGAGCGGATAGCGAGAAGCGGGACAATTATGACCTTATAAATTAATCTATTATAAGGACATAAATGTGTTTGTGTAAACTAGAAGGTCCTTTTGCGTGTACTCACATCTGCACCAATAATTTCCACGATATAAAATACAAAGTATCGTCAGGAAAACCAACAGCAAAGAAATTACTCCACTAACCTTGAAGTAGGTATCACATTGGTTCCTCGTATTGGTTCAGCGATGGGTGATGGGCTATCAGCGGTTGTAGATATAGCTTGAAGCACAGCAATCTTTATTCGTGGCTTAGGCGGCGGAATTATAATAATAGCGGGGCGACAAGGCGCGCTTGTGAGTGAGCAACAATTCTCAACTGACATTTACTCAACAAAATGCATCTTGCGTGTGACAATTTGTGGAACATATGAAATTCAAAAATAGTGGGTAGATACTCCGCATATTAGAGACCTGACAACAAATATACATCTATATATAGGAAATCATTGGTTGAGGCCCAAACAACAATTATTACTATTATTACGTAATCAAGTATTTTAGTTTACGAGAGTAGAAAAATGTGTTAATTTATATTTTATATCCTTCAACTGCTGTTATTTTTTTAAATTAGCGTTAAACGTAGAAGTCTGGGAATTAACAACTGAAAAATATTCTGAGAAAAAGTATTATGTAAACACCCCTCGGCACAAAAATACAATTAGGTAGGAACAAAAAAATCTTTACGTTCCTTAGAACTTAAATTAGGTGGTACATTAAAAAGGCATTTAAAAAGTAAACAAATTGCTTTGAAAAATCATCCTTCTCAACTGTGTATAAAATGAAAATTAGAAAAAATGGAAAAGCGTAAAAAATGGTTTGCAAATTCGATTGTTTTTTTCTAAAATGTTTTAGAGACAGAAAAATAATTTTTTAATTACTTTCAGGTTTATAAGTGAATTTTTATATGCCAATATAAAACATTTTCAAATAAAGTACAATCAACTTAGGATTGAGGGGTTTTCATGTACACTTTATGGTTAGTTGTTGCACTGCACAGATTCTTCATTGGTTAGAAGTTAAAACGGAAGAAGAAAGTGGAAGCGGATGTAGAAAATGGAAGCGGAAGTAGAAAATTGTAACGTGCGGATTCCGGTGCCACTTCCTGCCCCTAAGTCGGAAGCTGGGTGCCTAGCATGTCGACCAAACGCAAGCTAAAGCGTTACATTTCATAAACATCATTTTGAATGTGTTGAGATACTTGCAGACAAAATCTATACTTTATCCGTGACTAGGTTTTTCTCAATAAATGACCGAGAGAATTCACACGTCGTGCATTTTTATTGTATATATATTATAAGTATCTAATAATTGGCATAAATAGATATCAAATACTTTGTGGAATGGGAAATATTATGCATCCAATGACCGTTTTATTCATCCAATGACAGGTCATTGTCAGACATATACGTACTACGCAAACCAAAGCGATACTTTTTAGGTACCTACCCAATTTTAAACAGGTTTAAATCTTCAATGTTTAAAATAACCTAAAAGCAATGTGCTCACTTTTTAAATTTCATAAACGAAATTATGTTGCTACTAGATTGTGTAAAACTGATCATCCTACCTTCATGTAATAAAATGATCAAGATACACTGCAAGATACCAATGCAGTGCCCTATGTACCATTGGGTACGGATAAGGGAAAGTAGTAGTAGAGTAGATTATACAGATTTGATACACTCTGGTATTTTGTAGAGAGATAATCAAAAGTTTATATAGCATTCCGAGTTGAGAAATATTACTGTAAGAAAGGAGACGTAATTGGATAAAATTGGAAAATTCTCGGAATTCTGTCTATGTCTCCTCGAATTCTGTCTTCTAACATCTTTCGAATATCGTTTTAATTTTTTGTGAAAAGTAGTCTTTAGTTATTTTCTCTGAAAAAATATATGTAAGACCAGTTTTCAAAGGAATGATTTATTTTATAGAACGACCAAGAAAACAAAATTTTAATAGGATATATTTGATGTGGAGTATTTTGTCAGTTTTATTCTTAAGATTCTAACATAAGCTTATGAGTAGGAACCTTAAATCTTATATTTTGGCGCATCTTCGGTCGACAATCTAGTAAACAAATTAACTGGTTTTTTTAACACTCAAAATAAAATGAACTCGAAGAAAAATGCATGGATTCATGTGTTATAAAATACTTGACTTAAGATTCTCAATGGTACACTACGTTCAGTGTATCTTGATCATTTTATTACATGAAGGTAAGATGATCAGTCTTACGCTTCAAAACCAGTCCAAGGTATCACACATGAAATATTAATATGAAAATCACATGTGGTGTACCAATGCAGTGCCCTATGCACCATTAGGTGCGGATAAGGGAAATAGTATTAGTAGTTCTCAATGCGCCCACCTACAATGCGCCTACCTATATATCCGTCTAAATAAGCTTTTTTGTTTCGCGATAAACTGCAATTGGTTTACCAATGTGCTCTATGAATTTTTAGATTCGGATAAGGAAAAGTAGTATTATTATAAATACTAAAAAATCCCTACAATGTTTTTTGCGTTTGGTAGGCAACATTAGAAATTTCAAATAATGATTCTCTCTGGCCATGGTAAATAATACACATATTTATTGTTAGCTGCCTATTGTCTATTCAAAGAAAAACCTTATGGTGGATAAGTAATTAACTAACCATTTTGTCTCCATAAAGCGGTATCATGAATCTAATATAAGGAATATAGCAGAGTTACCTTCGGCTGTCGATATAAACAATAAATTTTTATCTATAAAAAACTTCACGTGTACTAATTTTTTCGACAAAAAGTTATACACATTTTTTTAAATTTCTCATTGATTTAGTTTTCATAATACATGTTCAGTAAATCACATTCAGTTAATTAGTAAAACATCAGTAGGTAAATACTTATTCATGAATCCGGTCCACCTCAATGGCTCAGCCTACAAAAAAAACGCTAAGTTGTAAGGTTTTCAGTATTCCTTTTTTGCAGTCTGGATCTTTCGGTTCGTTTCCTGGTGCAAAGTTGCACTCATCCGTAAGAGCAATCAGCGCAGATTTTCCACATTACCGATTCTGTGGCGCTTATTATCCTTCATCATGAAAATGCACCACATGAAAAATGGACGGGATTTTTTAGTAATCCGTCCGATTGTTCATATTTCTAATCTGCTGCGTTCACAGAAGGAATATGTACACATATTATTACGTTCGTCCGCTTGGTAGTTAACGCGTTGAGCTACCATGCATAAAGTTGCGGGCTCGATTCCCGTCGGGGTCGATATAAAGAAGAGGTATATATATATATATATATATAATTTTAAAAAAAAATAAAGAAAAATTTTTGTTTACAAAGAAATACAATAAAAACACATACTTATACATTTAAAAAAAAATACAAAAATCCCACCAAGGCATAGCCTGTTTGTGATCTGTATCAATATGTATGAATGCACAGCAAATATCGTAAAATGATAATAATTTTCATAATTTTGCAAAACAAAATACCTACTGTTAAAAAATTACTGTTTCATTTATGAAATTATAAATCTATCACAGTTTTTTTAGTACCTACTTAATATTTATCGAAGAGTATTCATTCTCATAGAACTTTAACCTAAATAAAATATAATCTAAGAATATTCTTAAATGTCTTATCCGTGATCAAGATGCATTATGATAGGATTTTAATCACGATAAAAGCAATATGCCCGCTATTGGAGGAGATAGTTGAATAAAATGTAAGTATTGGTAAGTTAGGAATACTGGAAGTTTCTATCTTAGGAAAACTTCTTTAGCGGAAATTGAAGATTTAATAAATGGTAGTGGTTCTCGGAAAACTTATAACTGTTCAAGTTGTCCACATACAAAATATTGGGTACTTTTTTGACAAATAAAGAGGAGCATAATCTTAAAATATTATCCATTTATTATTCATATCTAGGTATGTAATATTTAGACTTAAGAATATTTCGACAAAATATAGATATTAGGTATGTACTTTCCGTTCGTTAATCTTAAGGCTTCTTATTATGGCCAGCGCTTGGAAAAATCTGTCTTGCACATTTTCATATTAAGTATAATATATAATCTACATGGTGTAACAAAACTAGATGTACAAGCGGGAAATCAGTGAATCTACGTTATATTTGGAGTAGATTTTGAAGACTAAAATTTTTCGATTTGACCCATAGCTTTCGAGAAAATTGAGTTGGAAGTTTTCTTTTTCGAAAAACTTTTGCAAATTGTTCCCAAATATACTTAATACTATCCATAGAGAAAATAGAATTTAAAAAAAACGCATTTTAATAAGAATTTTACTTAATCTGCCGTAAGTAAAATTCAAGGACAAGTAGAAAGTAAATTCATTAAAACTTAAAAAACTGGAATTATCTTCTCTTATCCGTACTCAATGGTGCATAAGGCACTGCATTGGTACACCAAGTGCAGTGAACGTAGATCATTTTTGTTACACGAAGGTAAGATGATCAGTGGCTTTAGCCAGTTTCGCCAGTCCGAGGGATCACATACGAAATGTATAATCACAATAGTTAATTATACAAAGGATGGCGATTCACTCAGTAGCGACCCATGGCCCCGACTCACTAGATAATCCGCGTCGAGTCAGTGCTTTTCAGTACTGCATTATACATTACAGAACATTTACACATTCACACAGTAGCCCCACAGGTGCACAGTTTACACCCGCGCTGTGCAAGCGGGTACCCTGCAAGGCGCTGGACCCTCCATTGAGACCCTGACCGCGGATGCACGGGTGGATGTCTGGGATGGGGGGCCTGGCGAGGCGGGATACCGGTCTCTACACGGGTGTTTGTAATTACTAATAAATAATGATCGGGGTAGAAACTAACATCCCTACCACTGTTAATTTGGGCCGACTCTGGTTGGTTTGGGTGATGAAACAATGACAATTATAATACATAAGCCGAGACGGTGGTAGGGGTACAATGAAAGCATTTGTTCGCGTACATAATCGTAAATTCATCCGTATTTTTATCACACTAACAATCTTAAAATCGCGGTTTAGCTTGTTGAAAAAAATCGGTAGAGTTGCTGGACTGAAAAAAGACTCAATAGTCTTTAAAGCAGTCTAGGGAAAGGGTGGGGCTTTAATTGTAGAACATTTACACGATTAATATGAGAAACATGATTAATTATGTGAAAATTTCGATAAAATACCTACATTGAAATAAATATTTCCTATTTTGACCCTGTCTGGAATTGAGCCCGCGACTTCATGCAATGCAGCCCAACGCGCTAACCACTACAAAAATAATACATTTAATTTGCACCAAATCCAGTTAATACAATGGAAAACACTTCGCTTCCAGATTTATAAATAACATGCACTAAAAAAAGCTTAATTAGGTAAATTTTGTACGAAAACAAAACCGTCGGCGTCGCCGGAAATGTGAAAAGTGTTGCCATAAATCAAAAGTAACTGCCATAATTTGAGGAGTGCTTTTTCAAAGACATTAATTTGTCAAACAAATAAAAATTTCGGAAGAAACATTTTTATTTCTAAAAAAGTGTCATATCGTGTCTACGTGTAAGGCATCAGGTTCTCGGCGTCCATGACGTCTAATGTAGACAATTCACCGGCTTTTTGTTTGCGTCAGAGCTGCGAGACGTGGACTTGACTTGGGAGAATGCACGGAAGCTGACGGCCGATCGCTTGGCCTGGAGGCAGTTTATGGAATCCATATGCTCCACATAGGGAGCGGAAATGGTATGATGATGATGATGTCGTGTCTACATACAGCGAATCAAAGAGTAGAAAAACCTCACCTTGTAACCTGTAAGTTTCAAGCCACAACCTTTTTTTTTCTATGGTAGATAAGATACTTTTTTAAAAATAAGTTCTTGCCATATAATTTGATTGATTTAATGTTTGATGTATTACTTTGAGAAAACGCTCCTCCATTGAACCTAGTCTAGTAAATTAGGTACTTATGGCCCGCACTGAAAATGTTAAACTTTAGAGAGCTTAAGCCCCTGTAGTCCTATTTAAATAATATAGCGAAACACCGACACAGAGAACTCGATTACTAAAAAAATGTATTCAAATATTATTGATATCCCAACAGAGACAGAGGAACTCAGGAAACGAATGTAGATTATCTAGGCGTTTACAGGGCTTATGGCCTGTCGTTGGCTGGTTTAAGTGGCCACTAACTTGATGTATGACAACATTCCCCATTCCCCATTTCGAAACATGTAAATATATTGAACTCTTATTTGTCGTTCCACATTATAAAAAGATTTTCTCACTGGTGACATCTGTTTTGAGAAAATTGCTAAGCATTTTTGGCAATCAACCTTTTTTGGTGTAGGTAAGATCCATCTGGATTTAATTACTTACTAGAAAACGCCTGAAGATGTCTCTTAAATTTATTGTCTATTTACGCCTAGATAATTCACATTATTCGTTTCCAGAGTTTCTCCGTCTCTGTTGGGATATCAATAATATTTTATATTAGCCCAGCATGGGTATAATCCATAATAGCATAATAGATATTCGGGAAATTCATAAAAGTGGAAATATCTCGAAAACTAGGCACTTTTACAGAGGTCATATTTGTATTTTTGGTAAGTAATGAGCTGCTCTACAATCCCTTAGAAGGAATACCTTGGATTATGGTCACCCTGTTTAATTTCTGATATGACTTAATAGTAGTACAATACTGTTTATTTTTTTATACAAATTTATTTATTTATTTGCATTAACTGTCATGTGTTTAAAGTATTTCATTTCAAAGGGATAGTATATTTAATCTGTTGAACTGAAGCGTGTAAGGTTAAAAAATATTTCTTAAGGAATTTACCCTTCCTCTGTCTTCTGCTAGGTCGAGCATATTTATAAACGATTGTATCGCTAGGGGGTATATTCAAACCATCAGCAGAATATCCTTTACGGAACTATACTATAGTTCCAACTAACTAAACTTTGCATATAAGTAAACGCGCCGAAAAGACGTACCAAAGCGGGGAAAAAAAATCGTGTTTTGCCCTATCCTTTTACCATATGACAATAAGACAATAAAATAAAAACTGGGCAGCTGATTTCCTAGAATTTTATGTGCTTTTTTTTATAAATAAAAAAAAATTGTAACCTTTAGTTACCCTGATAATTGAAAAAAAAAATGCAAAAAAATAATACTTCCAGTTATTATTTTTCCTAAGAATACAGAATTTTTTTCGAAAATCGGTAACACTATTTCCGTAGAAAATAGCTTGAAGTATAATATATGATACGATTCAGTACCAGTCCAAGGTATCAGACATGAAATATTAATATGAAAATCACTTGTAAATAAATATTTCATGTTGACCCCTTACGGTAATCGAACCCGCGACCAAATGCACGGTAGTCAAATGCGCTACCGCTGTGCTACGAGGCGGACATTAATATTTCATGTGTGATACTTTGGACTGGTACTGAAGCGAAAGACTGATCATCCTACCTTCATGTATTAAAATGATCAAGACACACTGCACTTGGTGTACCAACGCAGTGCCCTATGCACCATTGTGTGCGGATAAGGGAAGTAGTAATAGTAGTAGTAGTATAATATGTGATGATTTTTTAGAAGCCTTGTTGTGGCTGTCATCAAATCTGGGATATCTTACTTATTTGATCTTGTTCAATGTTACCTGGGAATTCAGTAACACAAAATTACTTTAGGTACCTACTCAATAATTATAGTCATAATATTTGACATTGGTAACATTGTTATGTTTTGTTAAACGTCAAAAATATCGTTCAGTGGATTGGTATCGTTATTTTCCGGTTATTAGTTATTTCCTAAGGAGAAAATTACTGAATCGCCGAAAACAAATGATAAGACTTACACGGCATTGATATGTTTTTATCAGAGGTCTTCATTCGCGCTATTACACGTTCTATAAACCACGTTAATTTATTTTAAAATGACAGAATCATGTCATCTATGCGAAGAAACCATGTCGGTAAAGTTTTATTGGGTATCTTTTTGATATACATTTACTACTTTATTTTTAAATACATTTATAGTCTTTTCGGATCCTACGAGAGCCCAAAGGTTGTTCACGATGTTTCGGTTCAGCCAATTGCAATGGAATACTACCCTGATAGGTAAAAATTTTAAATACTTAATAAAATATTTTTAATATTTGATTAGTTTTTCAGTTACCTGTTACTGACATTTAAGTGCCATGGATACATAAACATTATAATTATGACTTTATTCAAGGTCTATTAAATGGAGATGGTTGTAGCTGTTGTTGCGTGTGGAGAGAGGTTGCAAGAGACATTGACACTGCTCAAATCATGTCTCCTGTTTTCCATGAAATCCCGGTTACGTTTTGTAATAATAGCTGACGATAAACTTATACTGGACTTTAAAGAAAAACTCAGTGAATGGCAACAAATACTTAATGGATCTTTTCAGTTTGATGTGTTGAAGTTAAGCTTCCCAGAGAAAGATGCTGATGCATGGCGTAAACTGTTTAAACCTTGTGCATCACAAAGGCTCTTCCTTCCGGTTAGTAGATTTATTTTAATTTTATTTAGATTACTGCCTTTATATTTTCTATTTTTTATGTTGTGGCTTTTTTTTAAATCAGGTAGCATACTTTGTATTATAAGTATGAACATAAATTTGTATATATTTTTCAGGCCTTACTTCCGAACATTGATTCATTAATATATGTGGACACCGATACACTGTTTTTTGAGTCCCGTGGAATCTTTGTGGAGACATTTTAGAGAGTTTAACTCCTCACAAATTGCTGCTCTTGCATTTGAACACGAAGACCCTAATGTCTCTTGGTATAGTAGATTTGCTAAGCATCCGTATTATGGAAAATTAGGTAAAAGATTTACTAACTAACATTATGATTAAATATTTATTATAATTGGTAACTGGAACTTAACTTTAACACAATACAACACACTCATATTGTTATATTTGTAATTAGCACAATGTTTTATTTTTGTTCTCAAGTTTTATACCATTGTATATTTTGTCCTAACATAGCTTTTTGTGTACGGAACTTAACCATGTATTTCTCATATGATTTGTGCATTGGCACACCAAGTGCAGTGGAATAAAAACCTATGTCTTCCCTTAAACTCATCCCATATCCGTCCCGTTCCATATCCAGAGGTAATTTTGACCAAGTTTTTATCAACATTAATTAGTTGACCCATCCACATATTATTTTGAAAATATTGTGCTAAAGATTTGCGAATGAAATTTTCCTCCAAAAGAGAGAAAAGTTACTCCGCCTCGATATTTTTATATTTGCAATGAAATCTTTGCTGTACCCAGTGTAATTTTTAAAATAATCATTTCTGACACGTAAATATTTGTAGCTGCCATATCTTAGCGGCTGATATGCCAATCAGTTGCACTCCATAAGACACAAAGTATTCTTATTATGATGGGTTAGCTTGATTTAACTTTAAAAAACTGTATACTTTAAATGACTATGTCTTGAAACATTTTAGGAGTGAATTCAGGCGTTATGTTAATGAATTTGACAAGAATGCGATCATTCAAGTGGGGGGAATACGTTACCAGCGTATATCACCAGTGGAAGACACAACTTACATGGGGAGATCAAGACATTATTAACATCATATTTCATTACCATTCTGACAAGCTCTTCCTGCTGAATTGCGATGCCAACTACCGTCCTGACCAGTGCACGTATGGATCTGCATGTCCCATGGCAGCCAAGGAAGGGGCTAGAGTACTCCACGGCAGCCGAAGTGCTTTCCACTTCTCCAAGCAACCCGCCTTCGGAGCCGTGCACAAGGCAGCCAGAGACTACCAACTCGGTACAGATCCAGTTAAACAATTCTTAGAACCTTTACTAGAAAATCTCAAATCAGCTTCCGAATCTAACTGTGGTAAAATGCTAAGTGTTTTTACAAAAATACCGACTAAACTATTAAAAAAAGAAAAGCAGCAAGTAGAGTCTTAAACGTTTTAAACTAGATTTGTAATAATAGGTCTTATCATGAAGTCTGGGATGATTCCTCGTCTCTCTCCGCTTTCCTCGGTTTAAAATAGTGACAAAAGATTTTTCTTTTCTAGTTCATTATCAAACATAATTATTCACTATCAAACATTGGATAAAGAACAATGATTTTTCCATCCCGATTTTTTGATTTGGCCTTTGCATTTTCTAACCAAATCAAGAAAATAATATTAATTAATAATATAAATTAAATATGTTTTTTCTATTCCTTATATGTTTTAAAATGTTTACGCATAACAGATATTATTATTTAATTTTTAGCAGAAATTCTTTTTTTAGGCAAGTTATAAATTCTAACTACTACTACTAATTTTAGTTTTTTTTTTTTTTAATATTTTTGTTTTTGGAGAAACTCCGCAAGACGTAAGTTTTTAGAAATTATATCATCCGTGTAAGCTCAATACCATGTATAAGCCGTTGATTAAAATGTTCAGGAGGGACGAAAAACCACAGAATTATGTTAACAAAAAATAATTTGCAAATGCTTTCTTTCATATTTTCTTTTTTGTGTTACGAAATGTATTTTAATTTTTTTTTATTCGTAGCTTTATTCAGGAAAAAAAACCTGTCGCACATTTTACAACAGTTTACAGTGATATAGAGAAATAAAATAATAATGACTTACGAAATAAGAATATAATTTCTAATAGGAAATATAATTTTTAACTGTATTTTTAACATTCCAGTTAGGTTCTTATCCTTTCTGGAAGACTATTGAAAGATTTTATCCCTGTCTGAGAATGGTGGTGTTGTGCAGCAGTGGTGTAAAATCTTGGCACATTGATATACCCCACTCTTAGTCTACTTGATAGTCTTACAGAAGGATGAATCAATGAAATTGATTTTTCATGTAATGTTTAAGAAGTTTGTAGAAACTTTAAATTCATTAAATAAATCTGTAGTTTAATAGTACACAGGTTTTGCAAGCAATATATTTATAATTTTTCTATGCACAATATTCAGCTCTCTAATATGTACTTAATATGCACTGCATATTTTTGCTAGTACATGTTAATTCAAATAAAAATAAAATGCACATGATATTGCTGCTGTTTTAAATAAAAAATTATTTATTTACAGTATTGTTGACCAATTGCATGACACCTATTGATCAATTTCAACATTTTAATTTACTAATCGATGCGGCTTATGCTGTTCAATGAAAACCGCCAAAAATATGTATTTTTAACATATTGACTCATATGCAGTATTAAATTTACACAGACAAAATTCTAATGTGAATAAATTTTTCTAGGAAAACTAGCAAGTGTGTTTACTGTATGTACATAATACACCCATTTATTCTTATTCCTCTGTAAAATATTCTCGTATTTTTTATTTATTTATGTAAAATAGACTGACTTATAATTATAAATGTCGTTGCCCTAGATTATTCATATTTACTCTGTTAAAGCAAATAAAATGTCAGCAACTTTTTTAGTAAATATTTATCACATTTACAATTTTCCTATTCACTCAACTTTTTTAATATAAAAACATTGTTTGCAAGGCACTATTAGGTATTAAAATTAACTTAAAAGTATTATATTTTTTGTATTATTTTATGTAGATGATTTTGTCTGCCACAATTTTTTTTGTACTTAATATTATAATATTTTTAGAAAATATTTTGACTTGGAATGTAAAAAAAACTGGCTTATGTACTTAAATTTTTTTTTCATATAAATTTTACAGAATAATCAGACCATATAACTTACCATTATAATATTAACAATGCTTTAAAATTTTAAAGATTTTCTTATTTGATTATACATTCAGTACAATACTTTTAAATGTTCAGTCAGTTCAACTTGAATTTTACTCATGTTTATGTATTATAGTAGATACAATTTTATACTATTTAATATTTTGTAGCTTAGTATTTAAATGAATAAATTTTTCATTGGTGCGATTAATACTTTACATATTTATAACAACATTTTCTATCAAATAAAACTTGTCTAAGTATGTAATAAAATACTTATTCGAAAAATAAAACATTGAAAAATACTGTATTTAGAAGTGTTAATGAAATATTATTGAGATTACTCTCCACCTCAATTTTTGGACCAAAATATATTTCGTAATAGGTTCACTAATATATTTTAAATATATATTTAATTTGTTACTGTCAAAAAATTGGACATCTTGCAAGCAGATATTCAAATTTACTATAAAAACATTATACCCAATGGCTTGAATAGATGAGTTTTGTCACATTCTACATTTATAAACATGTCACATTCTTTATTTATCTTTTGAAATCAATATTTCATTCATAATTTTTATTTACAAAAGTTTATTTATTTACAAAAACGCCATTCTGTTATGTTGGCATTTGTATAACGCGACTGTGGTTTCTATTGTGTTAGTGAGAAAAAGAGGGACAGACCCGAAATGACAAACAAGCATAACAAATTGTAGAGTCATCTTCAAACGTTTTCTAGTAGGTGATATAATTTGGTAAAAATCTCACAATCACAGGTTTCTGCTGAAATGCTTAACACTTTTCTCGAAGCGTCGCACCATTTCACTATATATTTAGAGGTGGGTTAAAGCGTTAAATTCCAAAAACGGTTATAACTGATACGTTACCAGATTTTTAACGACTACTGGTAAGCGTTACTATTAACGGCGTTTATGATTTCTGATAGTTGCTTCGAATTTGGTTATTTGGTGTTTAACCTATCACCATCTCTTTTCACCGATTTATTATCATGTGTTAAAACGGGACGTAGGATAATAAATCACCAGTAACGGCAGTAAACGCAAGCCTTATCCTTTTTCTTCGTGTTTAATCTTACAGGTTAAAACGAGACGAAGGATAATAAATAGTGCATCCTTTTTTTACTCACTATTTAGTCCGAGGGTTAGGTGAAACAGAAGCATAATAATGAATATAGTGAAAATCATGCAGTTAATACGTTAATAACGTTAATAGTAACGCTAGTCTTATCCTTTTTCTTCGTGTTTATTCTTTCAGGTTTAAACAGGACGGAGGATAATAAACGCTGCATCTCTTTTCTGCTTACTGTTTTTACCTAAGTGTTAGATGAAATAGAAGGGCGTTAATTGTTAACCATGTTTACCAGTTTATAACTACTAATAATTAATGTGGGGTTTGATAACGTCGTGAATTAACCAGTTAGGTTATATATTAGTCCACCTCTACTATATATATATTATAATACAAGTTCTGATAATCGATACTAGGCGGAATGGGGAATGTTGTAATACATCAAGTGGCCACTAAACCCAGCCAATGACAGGTCATAATCCCAGCCCGTAATGGGTGAAATCCAGTTTTTGTTTATAAAAAATAATCAATCCTATCTTCTTGTGAATTGTCATTTAAAAATTCTTGACAAAGTCTATTATTGAATTTGAGATCTGGGAGATGTTCCGCTCTTTTTAAGTAGGTGGCTCAAAAAAATTAGTGGCTATGAACCAGTTTTATTAAAATAGACCTTGAGATAAATGTATTCACAACAAAGAACCATTGTAAATATTATTTTACAACATTCCATTATTTTGTACTTACCATGTTATCAAAAATATAATAAGCAAGTAAGTTATAGTTCTGTAATAATAACAATAATTGTACATGGATACATATGTACATATTTCTAAGTAAATGCTAACGTATTTATGTGTACAATTTGTAGTATATTCTTCATTCAAGTATTCTTCTTCTTGGATATAATTTACTTTCGTTCAAAAAATTAAGACAGTTTTTAAAATATTTTTTTTCTTTTAAATCAACTTTTAAAAACATTTTTTTAGTAGTTATTTCAACAATATACAAAATTTAAATTAAAAATCTTTATATTGTTTTAATCCTGGGGATTGATTTGCAGCAGCCAGGCCTTGATTTTCCATCCCTTTCTGCTTGGTCCTCGGCTGTTTTCTTTTGTTGTGTAAATAATAATAAATGAACAAATTAATTATACAGGTGCGTTTTATGTTCCAGGTCGATGTTGATTAGCTGCGATTTTATTTTCAATGTTTGGTTTAAACCGGAGGTTTGGTAAATAAGATTTAAACTTCCAAGCAAAACATACAATCTATACAATCTCCTTTAAGTATTCACTTACTACATAATGAGTTGTATATATTTGATATTTCGAGATTTGTTACTATGGTATAATAATTTTATTATTGGCTCTAAAAGGACAGCTGTTTTTTAAACTTTTTAGTTCCTTCAGATTAGTCATTTAAAGCATCAAATTGATCATTTTATTTGAATATTGAATTGAATTTAATATTTTAATGATTGTACCAATGCAGCGACCTACGCACCATTTGGGGTGGATAAGGGTTAGGGAGTTGTATTTTACCAATTAAAATTCAACTGTTGCATACAGGACCATCTCTATGATAATAAATTAATGTTGAACTACATTTTAATGAAATAACCTTTTTTCAGATGTTCATTATGTATATTTCATATATTACATAAATTATTTTACAATTTTACCTCTCAATTTAAAAAAATGGTTGCATGAATAAAATTACTCAAGGAAATCTCTTGCAAAACAACTTTTATTAGAAACTCGATAATTTCAATTAAAATAGTGTATTAAAATAGGGAACTGGATAATAACAATAAAGTGATCAAAAATAAAAACAATTTTTTAACATTTCAAAAGTGAAACAATAGATTTTCTCACGCATAACATTCATCATTTATTCATTCTTTCTTTCATTTTCTTCATGGTAACTTGATAAACAGATTTGTCATAGCAGATAATGTTTCCTCTTACATTAGGTGCCCATACATCAGTGCGCCAGAATCGTGGACTTATCTTTGTGCAAGTTCCAGCCTGTTGTCGCCCACTAACGCACAAGCCGGGCCTGCAGGCTTTACCCATTTCAATATGAAATACTCTGGCTTGCAGATGTAGTCTATTAGTTAGTGTGCACCTGTCCTATTAATAGGTTAATCATTTTAATATGATAATATTGGACATTTTTAATTTCCCAATACATTATTGCATTTTTAAATCATTCTGTTTAATCGAGTTTCTAATGTAAAATATAATAACATCTAATTAAAACATTTTTGTATCTAATGGTAATTATTAGTCATGAATCATTCATAAGAATTGGATGCTAATAATCAATTTCCAAACAATGGGCTTTTAAATGTATGTACATAAATTAGTAATAATTAATTGAATAAAACATTTTGTTCCTACTTATTTACCCCTCATTCATCTACACACTATCTCAAACAAACATTATGTACAAATTTAAATCACTCCCTCCTGTAATAATATAGTTAGGTACATAAATAGGTAGTCTTTAGATCAAAATATACTTTACACTGGAGGGCATTTTTTTCTCTAAATCAGACCGTAAGCTGAGAAGATAAACCGGTGACATATCATCGGCTTATTTATTAGTAAGTTGTGTAATAGAACAAAAAACTACATTCGTTTGCTTAAATCTTATGTTCCTATTGAAATTATGGAAAAGCTAATTGTCTCTTGATTTGGCAAGATACACGTCATGCAAAATGCAGTCAAAGGTACAGACACTTGTTTAAATTACAGAAATTGAAGATAAAATTAATATAAATTTGTTGCTTGTGTCACCTTCCCATACTCTCCTAGGAGCCCTCTGCACGCCAGTGCAAATTCTCTAATTGCTTCAACTAACCGCCTTTTGTGTCCATAATTTCTAGAAATAAGAAACAACATTTATATTTTGCTTATCGTGGCATTACGATGAAATAAAAGATGTAGAAAGAGTATAAATATGTTTTACTTTTTCAATATTAACAATTATGCACAAATGCACTGGTGGCGCTTGCCACAACATGATAGGGACAAATGGAAAATAAAAGTAGTGACATAAGACGACTAAAATAAATATGGCTGCAATGTGCTTGATAATGATAAAATTTAAATGAAAACAAATATGTATAAACAATATAGCTTACTTAATAACAGCCTTGATGAACTTGTCCTTGACTTGCGGAGTGGCTTGGTCGGAGGGGAAGCCGGGGTGCTGCAGGGCATCTTTCAGCCAGCCGGACAACTGAGCGGGACCCCGGAGTGCCTCCACTTCCCCGGGAGTGTTCTCCTCCCACTGTGCCTTCCCCAGCCCCAATAGAACTTCAGCGAATGGGTCGATGTGTGATCTCGGGGTCAGCACACCTAGTTACAATAAGAAAACAAAATTGAGTTGATAAAAAATATCTAACGCCTGTGTTTTACTTGATAGTGAAAAGGAGATAATGAAGGTTCTTCATTTTTGAGCACTAAATGAAGATGAAAAATATGGTTTTCCGATCATGTTTTTATAATTATGTCTTCATTAAAACTATAAAACCACTATGTATTTAAATTTGTAATAGATGTAAATATAAACCTGTCATGAAAATGACAATGTATTTGTATTTAAAAACTTATTTGTTAATATTTGCAATTATCATAAGAGAGCATATTTTTTGTTTCATTTTTAAAATAATCAATACAGAGATTGTCAGAGAAGAACAAACAACAGAAACTGGTAAAATAGTTCCATCGGAGTAATCTCTTACAATTTGCCTGTGGATGAGTATAGTGTGGTACCTGACCTATGCAGTGCACGGTGCGTTGAACGAGAGTAGGAGCTTGTGGGAGGAGGTGTGCGGGGCGGACCCTCGCCAGCTGGGCAAGGAAGAAACAGCCGGATCTACAAGGCCCCTGCTCTGGTAAGCTGATTGCCATAATTCCTGTACAAATATTAAAAACTATCAGTATACCAAGATATATTTTATAACAAGATAAAGATATCTGTAACTGAAGAAATATTTTTTTATTATTTAATATCTTAAGTCAATGTCACATATTACACTTGAAATTAACATACATTATGTTAATTATTTAAACTGAAGAAATGCTAATTTAATTTTCTCCTGAAATAGAGAAAAATTACCCTGCTTCCACAAAGCGAAATCTTTGCTGTACCTACTGTAAATGCATTTTGGTCAAAAAAGTTTAACAATAATGCATTTAAAATACATATTTACTGATTTATGTTTACTTCCTATTACACATCACAAGAAACTAGAATGATTGCTGGGCGGGCCATGTCGCAAGAATAGAAGACAATTGAACTATCAAA
>JAGVSP010001119.1:0-142579 GCA_022494985.1 Micrasema minimum
GCAGATGTGAAAAGAGATATTTCGAACTAAGATACACTTGAAATTTAACAATAAACTATCATATTAGATATTTTCATTTTTAAAGAATGCAATGTAATTTTTATTTTAAATGTCTATCGACAATCACCAAACAATAACTAACTAAAACTAATAATGTATGGAAGTGATGTCAGCCGGTAACTAAACAAAAATGTAAACCTGAGCCTTCACCGAAATATTATTCTATTGAGCCGCTACGCAGCATAGATAGTTAACCTTTTTTAAAAATGTAAGTGAATTGATAAAATGAATAAATATTTATATTATAAATATCATTATTAATATTTGTCTATGTACGTTCCTTAGATTAAAAAAACTTTTGGTTGTTTGTAAAGTCGGTTTACGGACGATAATTTTACGTGATAACGATAATTGAATTATTATTACTGAATTATCATTATTTTGTATTAAACAAAGCAGGAGTTAATTGAAAATTACATGTTTTGCCATAAATTATCATTTTTTGCACTCGTTAATTTCACTTTCACTTTGTAGCTTGTGTGCTACTGCTGTCTCCCTTCTACTCGGACGCATCGGCCGATGGAGCGGAAGAGAGATAGATGCGTCACAAACCGAACGCTTAGGCCGATCGTGCCTCTCTATCGCTTGTTCCGCGCTCTCGCTTGCACACTCAGCTCAGGCGGAACGTGACAATGAGTCATGCTTTTTCGTGTGTCTCATCAATTTATTAGACGTTATCACGTCAAAAATAGAAAGGATTACTCAAGAAGTTTGATAAAATTATGATCTAAAAATGTCATAGCAGGTAGTCCTTTATAATATGAAAGCTGGGCTGTTTTTATTTACGAAGTCGAAAATTGTTTACATTATTAATTTATTTATGAAGATGGTTCCAAAACATGGTCAATATTACAATTGATTTACTAGGTACTTAATTAAGGATTAATACAAAAAATAACGATGTTCCTGTATCCTCGGTGATGTAGCTTTATATTTCGTGATAGAGTAATACTATTACTTTCTGTTAGCCGTGACACATGGTGCATAGGGCACTGCATTGGTACACCAAGTGCAGTGTATCTTGATCATTTTCTATTGCATTAAGGTAGGATGATCAGTCTTACGCTTCAGTTCCAGTCCAAGATATCACACATGAAATATTAATATTTATTTAAGTAATTCATTTCTAAAGATTATAACACAAATATTTAAAATTAATATTTAAGCGACCTCCGTAGCGTAACGCTGGATTAACGACACGGAGGTTCCGGGTTTGATTCCCGGTGACATCAATAAAAATTTAAATAAGTGTGTCCAAATACAAGTACACGTCGTAAACGCCTAGATATTCAAATTCCTTTCCAAACTTCTCGTCTCTGTTGAGATAATTAATTTGGTTTCGGTTTAAAATTTGCGTCTGCCGATCGATCGTTTCCGAAAGTTAACTAAAATTGGTTCTTAGGTACATAGAATAATAAACATAGAATAATTCAACGTCATCGAACATTAACTTCTTTAAATTTTTTTATATTTTATTATTAAGGAAATGTGCACTGGCACCTGGTATACACTACAGGAAAAACAAAAGTAGGTAAAATTAGTATAAATAGTATTTTTATGGCGTACAAGATCAATGGTTTTGATGCTCTGATAACGAGTTGGCGCATGCGCACTTTTACAGGTGCGCGAGCAACAGGACACGTACTCGGAGGATCGTAATACTAACTATTATAATCACTCACTTCATCATCATCATCATCATACCATATCCGCTCCCTATGTGGGGCATATGGAATCCACAAACTGCCTCCAGGCCAAGCGATCGGCTGCCAGCTCCCGCGCGCATCCTCCCAAGTCAAGTCCACGTCCCGCAGCTCTGACGCAAAACTGCCGACGAATTGTCAACAGTGGACGACCCAGGACGCCGAGAACATGATGCCTTGTAAAATAGGCAAGCATGGTTAAGGCTCTCGGGAGGCATACGTAGTATATGGCCTAGCCAGCCGAATCGCCTTCGCCGGATGAAAGTAGATACCAAGGGTTGCTGTGTCCGTTGCCTCACCTCGGTGTTCCTTACAAAGTCAAACCACCTTTCACCTTAAAATTCTTCTAAGACACCTATTCTCAAAACTCAGAAGTCTGCTATTTTGGGCCCTGGTTAGGTGCCACGATTCGCAGCCATAGAGGAGAACAGGTGTGATGCAGGAGTTATAAAGGCGGAATTTTGTTTTAACCGAGTAAACATCTCCGATCTTCATACTGTTGAATGCGGCGCCCGCTACTCCAAGCCGCACTCCCAGTTCTTTCTGAACTCTGCCGTTTTCTGTCATGTACGCTCCTAGGTATTTGAAACTTGGAACAGAATTACTTATATATTTCTAACAACGATTCGTATGGGTATATGGTACTATCTGAAGTTTTGATATTTAGGGACTTTAAATATATAATTTAAGTTTATTGTAGAATTGCTTTTGAAACACTTTTTTTTCATTTTGAATTTTTTTAAAAACGCAGTGAAAGTTCCAACTCTTAAATATTTTTTTCCATATTTGTAGCAAAAAATTTAAATATTATTAAATACCCTTTTTTGAAGCCCCTTATTTTTATTTTTAAACAACAAAGCATTAAAGCTTTATAATATATCTTTAAATACATATATGCCTATTAGGTGTCCCTTATTTTTCAACTTGATTATTATTTTTTTTTAAATTAAAAAACTTTGAGGCCTCGTCGGCACGAGTTAAAATCATTGTACACATTTGAAATTTCGTATCTGAATAGGGCCATAGTAATTGTTAAAAAAGATAGAGGGTATGCGTTTTCAAAATAAAAAAAACAATTTTTTTTTGGTCATTTAAGGGACTATGAAAAATATACTTCATCTGTACGAGATTTAACTCATAATTATTATACGCAATACGAAATAAAAAGCATTTGATGAATCAAAATGTCTAAAGATAAACCAGAGGGGGTCAAAGTTTCGTTTTAAAATTAGGAAAAATTATTTTACCATTTAAAAAAAAGCACACTTTTTTCGTACACCTGTAAATTTACGATTAGGTTTGAAAGATTATAATTTATTTTTTTTGCAAAAATATTTTGCTATTCGGTACCTAGTTTAATGAAAAACAGTATTTTAAACACCAAAAATGAGTTCAAAGTCAGTGGACCAACGCGCTGTTCACGCTGCAGCGTGAAAACGCAAGGTTATATTTTTTTAAATTTGTCCACTAAAATTGCCACGAATGGAAGTTACTCCCGCCATCGGTGTTGGCTTAGTGGCTCCAAATGTAGAGCAAATGTAGAGCTCGCTTGAAATTAGTTAAAATCTGTCTATTTCTCTATTTGTCCCAATTTGTCTATGGATTGGATTGTTTAGGTTATTACTCTGTGGTTTAGGTAAAAGCAAAAATAAAAAAGCTATTCGTGAGCTCAGGCCCCGTCAACTCACCGCCATCTTTTATTTTCTGCCGCCATATTGGAAATTGGAGCCATTTTTGTCGACCCAGTATGTGTATGTGTAGAAAAGCTTATATATATATATATATATTTATTTCTGTCAACTGTGTTAGTGTAAACTATCTTCATTATGCCTACGAATGTTATAATCTGTGGACATGTCATTACAAAAACAACTAAAAAACGCAACCCGCCGCCATATTTAAATGCGTTTTAAAAGATTTTACCAGTAAACAATATTATAATCTGTGTTTAAAAAGTGTAGCAAACATCTGAAAGCGGCGTTTTATTATTTCTATTTAAGTATATCCGTAACTTCATAATATTGAAAAATGCAGAAGAAAACGGCTTTTTGCGTAAAAGGATGCAATGATCGCAACTCTTCACGCCATGTATTGCCATCGAATTCTAAAAATGAATCTAGTTTCCGCGAAATGGATTTGGAGAATAGACCGGTTTGATTTATGTCATGCAGTACGCAGTACCCGTGTGTCCACTGTTGTTCCCACTCCTGCTTCTGTTGCTGTTGCTACCGGTATATATTCTTTCTTGTCACATCGTACAGATTCATTTTATGAAGAAGTACATTTATCAGTATTTAACATAAATATGCCCTATTATTAATATGTGGTGATATTTTTAATAATGATTTTAAAAGTAATGAAGTTGTAATTTGAAAAGGTTAGTAAAAATGAGTTTTTTTTTTTTAGGCAAAAGAAAGCCCATACTAAGCTACATCGGTGGATGCAGTGTTTCCAACCTAACTCCAAAAAAAGAAAAAACTGTCCAAGAAGGTTTTGGAGAACCCGGCGGCAGCTTAGATATGCTCAGCGAAAAAATTCTACGTTCAAGGAAAGACTGGAAGCTGCTCATAGGTATAAGAATAGTATGCATTTAGAACAACATCTTTCAACTCTCAATCCAATGCAGCGCGCGATTCGTCATGTCTCAAATGAAGCAGTTCTAAATAAGTTTAAAAAGGGGGAGGCGCTACTCTCGTAAAGAATAAAGCGTTAGCTATTGCGCTTTATAAGGAAGGCCCCAAATGTTACAGGCTGCTTGCTAGGCTCTTTACATTGCCCATCTTCTGTCACGTTAAAAAGAGCTAAATTTAATCAATCTCAAACCGGGGAATAAATGAAAATATTTTTGAAAATTAAAAAAAAAAAAGTAGAATCAATGACGAAGAAGGAGAAAATACATAATCATAATGTTTGATGAAATGAGTATTGCGCCACATTTAACATTTAATTCTAGATTTGGGTATAGTTGAGGGGTTTTTGAAGATGTATGGGAAATCATAAGAAGAAAAAAATTTGCAGACCATTCCATTAATGTTTATGATCAAAGGGCTCACAACCCCCTACAAGCCGCTCTGTTTAGTTTTCATTATTTTTTCGAAAGTGGAGCAAAGTTTTCTGATTAGAAAAGACATTGTTTCAAAATGTGATAAGTAAATTAAATTGAGTGTGGTCTATCATACCTGTCGCTACTGTCTGCGACCGAAAGGAACCACAAACAGTAGAGTCATTAAAGGATTACTCGATTGACACGAAGGTCCTTCGTGCCTGTCGTAATAATGTAGATTATAAACGGCGGGTATTTTATTGTTATGGTCATAAAATTTTTCCTGATGTTTGATGCTGCTCACCTTTTGAAGTGTGTACGTAATAATCTTTAGATTAAAGATTAAAATTCACAGAAAAATGGCATTGAACGTTTAGCACCCTGGGACAATTTAATTACAGTTTAATAATATAGCTGACAAAACCGAAGTGAAAGATTCAATCGAGTGTGACGAAGTACAGATTTACATATAATTACCCTAATAAAATTAAAAAGGTGTGAACGTCAAATTAGACAGGTCAAGTCATGGTGCACTGTCCTCAGCCGCTCTAGAAATAATTAGTGATTGCATCCTTCCTTAGGATTTTACTAAAAAACCATTTAGACACTAGCCATATTGCTACTATTGGTCCAATTACCTTGTTGGTCTGTGTTCAATTGATATTCGAGATATCTGGTGGAGGTAAAACTTACCGAGTTGCTTTGGTCCAGTGACATCCCCCTCACAGGGTAGGTTTAAGGTATAGTACTCTTGTCAAATAGTCTGGAGTGAATTTCAATGAAATTTGTTAATAATATTAACTGGCATGCTGTCATTATAAACTAATGATTGCCAGTTGGTGAAGGATGGAAGATATGTTCTAGTCAAAGCGATTCCTAGATTGTTGGTGCTTCAACAAGGTGTCGGATTAATGTTGTTTAAGAACTATAGAGACTTAAATCAAGAATTCCGATTGAAAACTTTTTTGGTTCTATTGGATAAGTCGTGGTCGTTCATTACTCGTCTGCCACTTATGTGTTCACTTGTGCGTATACAATCATACTTATTGGGAATTCTTGTGTCCCATCCGTCGCATTCTCCTGGTTCCAAACTGTGAACTCGATAATAGCTTTTTATTTTATGTATTACACTAGACGCAAAAAAAAAGTATGTTTGTTTCCTATTATATTTCATATGATAATTTATGTTAAGTAACTTAATTTTTATTTTCAATTAATTTCTCTAATTATGCATAATGTTATATCTCTATTCGGTTCTGAAAATAATCACATGCAATACTGCACTGCTATTTTTTAAAACCTCAAAAGTATATGTTTCTTTTCATAATATTCCCAAAACAGAAACATCCTAATTCACGCTTTTTTCTGTTTATAATGAATAGTGCCTTGTAAAATGTGTACAAATTAATATCATTTCTTTTAGTATTTCAGAACTAAGACTAATGGGATTCCTTTTGGAGGTGAAATGTTCTGATGTTCACCACAGGCTTTCAGAGCTACACTATTCTCTGCATTAAGTGTGGCGGGCAGACGGTTGGGGGCCACATTATTTTGGAATGTTAATTTAACATTTTATGTCATTGTAATTTCACGTATCATATAAATTTTACTTATCACGTACTTCCAAATATGATTTTTAATTTTTCTTTTTCAACCAAAAAAAGTCAAAATTCAATGGGCGTGTGTGAATATGACTGCTTAATACTATTAATAACTATTATATGATTTGATTATTTCATTTAGTGTAAACTCTTCTGTGATAATTTCTAACTGTCAACCAGCTGTCGCGGAGCATTTTGATCACATTTGGAATTTGACATTTGTTAACCCTAGGGAGATAGTAGAAGGGGCGAAAGGAGGGGATTAAGGGGAGGGGATTCATAGACAATAGTTGCGGTCTCATACTTAATTAATTTTTAGGCTATTTAATTTCCCTGATATTTGAGTAAGAACCGAGTCAATTTTTTTTCTTCTATAATAAATATTGTCTTGTCTGTGACAGCCTGACCTAATCCAATCGACGGATAATATCATTTTCTCTGGGGAAGAATCAGATGGTGTCATGCAACTTATAAGTATAATAATCTGTGCGTGAGCATTCATTGGTAAAGAAGCGTGAGGCCGATTGGTGCGTTTGTATTTGTTCTCAAAAGTATTTTGTAACTATTAATTTGTGAATTTAGTTTTAATACATAGGGCAGGACATATTTCAATATGATGGTGGGAAAACTCAAATTGATTACGAGTGTTAACGTTATTCTGGTAAGTAAATACTTATTTTTTGTGTCTGGTTTACGTCAATCTTGATATAGGTTTTCGGTTTTATGAATGAATTTTTCTAATGTGAATAACGGTATATCCCTCTTTATATCAGGGTATTCTCATATTCTGTTCATATAATATCTCGCTTTAGTCGCACTTGTTTATCCTAATTTATGACTAGAGTAGATAGGGTTATGTGATTTACAAGACACTTGGCGAATGTTAAAACTGTCATGTTTTGTTACCTAAACACAATTGTAGTTTCAGACTGCAATACGACTCACTTATATAACATATTACAACCGACAAATAAACAAAATCCGCAGGTAATTGGAATTTAATTATTTTGCAATGTCATTCACATGAAATAACTCAATCTGTAACTTCTCTGTGTAATGTCAGAAACGCTTGTGTATGATGCTATTGTCACAAGCTCTTGCTGCTACCTAAGCTAACCGTACTTCACTCCCAACGTACTATCCTATTCCTAGTGGACACCCATTAAAGATATGTTATTCTGAAATTTCACATTTGATTTCTTGAAGACACCTTTCCGCTTATCTATTACTTTCCTCAATAAAACGTGGGATCTTTAATGTGTTATTACTTGATATTTTCTTTGAAAGTTGGACTGTTTTTATTTACATTGAGATTGGGGCAAACTGTAATTGTGGACCTTGCTGCGAAAGGGAGGCAAATCCATATTTTTTTCTGTTACTGCGGTTATAAAACAATTATATGCACTGTTTATATTTTTATTTTTATTGCAGCACATCATTTAATTTTCAGCAATAATTGAAGGATATTTTTTTTTAATTAATTTTTTTCTTATCTACTACTTTTGAAACTTGGACCTGCTCCCTTTTGATGTAAGGTTCTCAGTTATAATTTATGTACAGCCTCATTTTAGGGCTTTAGCGCTTAGGAGCTTGACATGTAACCTGTAAGAAGAAGTCTTTTTAGCATTGATGCATATGTTTAAGTCACTGAAGTTTTAACCAAGGTTGAAGCATTTTTTTATAGAATAAATAATATATTTTCTAACGATTTTGTAGAGCTCTCGGAATCTTACTATGGGTGGAATCAAATTGTTAAACAGCATAAGTCAAGCAAAAAAGTTGTCATTTCCTTATAACCTAAAAACCCTTTGAACCAACATTGTAAGTTTTTGGTGATTGGGATGTTAGTATATATTAGCTGATTATCCTGATATCCCAACAGAGACAGAGAAACTCTGGAAACGTATGTGGGTTTATCTAGCGTTTATAGGGCTTATGACTGTCATTGGCTGGTTTACAGTGGCCACTGATGATGTACTACAACCACTATCCGACATTCCGCCCATCAGCTGGATATCCATATATGACAAATTTTGGAACTATCTATAGATGAACTTGATTCTCGATCTTCGTCGTTTCCCCATTTACAGAATTTTACTAATGACTGGTTGTCATCTGTTGAGAGATGTGTATTCATATATTGTCACTCATCATTGTATTTAGTGTAGCGTAGGCTTCTCTACAGCGCCCTGTAAACCGCCTAAGATAACCCCACATTCGTTTCTATAAGTTCGTTATGATCTCTGATGGGATATCACTAAATATCTGTTTCAATTTGACATCTCAACAGAGACGAGAAGTTTGGAAGGGAATATGGACTCTTCAATTTGTTATGCTTATAACTTTTACCAGCTAATTTAACCCAGCCAATGACAGGTCACAAGCCCTGTAAACGTCTAGATATCCATATTCACTTCCAAACTTCTCGTCTCTGTTGAGATGTCAAATTGTATCTATACTTTCATTTAGAGTAATACAGATAATTAGGGAGTCGGGGCCGACTTATGACTGGTCGCATCTACTTCTGCATTATTTATTACACTCACGTTTCTGTAAACATACTCTGTGCTCTTATATCCTGACTTAACACGGATATTATATCTAGCAAGTCGGGACATGGAAAATATAATATAATCAATTTTGCATTTTTGTAATGGATTTTTTAATGTTAATTTTAATGAACTGAGTGTACTTTGTTTTGTCTTTTCATCATCGACTTTTGAAAGTTTCCACATCAAAGCTTTGAATCTTACTTTTTTTTTGTGATTTTAATTACAAAATATTTATTTTAGTAAAAGTCCAAAGTAAATACCTAGTTCCGATCATTTTCTGTTTGCAATAGTTTTATGTTTCAGTTTAAGTGTGCTGGTGAACTTTTGAAAATTAACCCAAATCTAAATTAACTTTTGCAAATTAATAAAACGTTTTTGTACCATTTTGTAATTAAAATGAACTTGCCTGTCATTAAAACATAACTTATTATATCATTACTTATTTGTGTTGCTATAAATGTTTTTTTAAAATTTATAATTTCTAGAATGGTTTGCGATGCAATTTTATCTTGTGACAAATTAAATCATGAAAATCTGGATTTTTGGATTGAATGCTTTCAACTGATGAGGCATATTATAGGTGGTGTTGATTATAAAGGTGTTCGTGAAATTATGAAGGTAATAAAATATTCTTACATCTTTATCGCACTTGTCTATTTCCATTAATAATAAACTATTGTTTGGTTTCAATGTTTAAGATTTTGTGATACCAAATATAATGAAATGTTTTTAATGTAATTTAACCCTCTCTTTTTTATGTTTTATCCATGTTTTTTTTGTTCATTTTGACACTTCCTAAACCATTTATTTTTGCGAATATATTGTGCGATGAAAGCGACTTTATGTATATCGTACTGTAATGGCAAATGGTTATAGTTGCAGTTTTTGTGATTTTTCCTTTCTAAAAATGTTCCATGCTTTGATGTGGCAAAAGGATAAAGCTGAGACTCAAAGCAAACTATGCTTCTTTTGATACAAAACACACTTGAATTATCTTTTATAATGTTATCTTTGTTCTACCTATCCAATTTTGAAACATTCTTTTTACTCTGCTGTAAAATAGTGTGTGACAGATATATCCTTTTGCCATCACAGTACCAATATAGTATGCGAAATATATGGCACATGCGAATAAAACATATGTTAATATAACACTCTATTCATATCTCGTTGATTTAATAATTCTCATGCCAATTTACAAACAAAAAAAACCAATATTGCATTTTTTGTAAGTTCATTTCATCTCAAGAGGGTACCTGTATAATAATAATTATATTCGTTTTTTATTTTTTCATATATTCAGTTATTAAGAACATCAGAGGTAACAAATTTATTTTTGAAGTGAAAACTTCTTTAGAATCGTTGGGAGTGATTTGAAACTCCATGAAACGAAAAACCGACACTAAAAAGAGACAAACATATGGATCTATGGGATTTAGCCTGCAAGAGAATGAGATAGAACACAGTTGTATAGCGTTTCCTATTATCTTCGTCTTCTCTTTGTGCGGTGCTTCGTAGCCTCCACACTCTTGTCTACCAAGCGTTGTGCGCATGCATAGATATATTGATAAATCGAAACAAAAACAAAAACTTTTGTCTCATACTTTAGTTATCATAAGCCGCTCGTATCACTTGTAGAAATTGAAGACATGGATCATGAATAATAAAATGAAAAAAAATTATCAACTGGGTACCATCATATTTATAATAAATAAATCCTATAATTATCCCACTCTTGATACTGCATTTATCTCATTCTCTCTCAGCTTTGTTTTATTAAGGTTTCACTTCTACCTGGTGTGAACTGCACACATGTTTTTTTAATACAGTTCAGTGGGCGCCTCCAAAAATGCATCTCTTGTTTCACACAATTGTTTTTTTTAAATACTCAATAAAACTCCGTAAATTGGCAACAAATTTTTATTTTTTTCATCCCTCTACTCAAATTCAAATTGTGGCGCCCATTACAAATGTGGTCTCTCAATAGAATTGTGTGGCACTCAATCCTCTCTACCTACCCCACAATGAACTCTTTATGGAACATAATAAAAGCTTTTACATTTAACTTACAGATTATATTGAAAAATGCTTTTATAAACGGTGATGTAAAATAGACTAACTAACCATCACGCCATTTCCCCGTAGGGGTAGGCAAAGAGGATAGAACGCCATACCACTCTGCCCTGACAGACTTCCTTTGCTTCCTCTACATTCATACATCTTCTCATGCACATACGCCGATTTTTCCGACTTTTCACATGTCCACTTTCAAGTACTTGTCGTACTTGGTCATGCCATGTCTTTCTCGGCCTTCCTCGGCCTCTACATCCAGGCACATTTGCATTTAAACTTCTTTTAGCTGTTCTTGTATCACTCATTCGCTCCACTTGACCAAACCATCGTAAAAGCCCTTTCTCAATTTTGACGATAATGCTTATTTCAGCCTTGCACTCTGCTCTAATTTCGACATTTGTACACCTATCATACAAGAGATCGCATTTCAACAGCATTCAGTCTACTTTCATCCTTCTTTTTCCAACACCACGCTTCACTACCATACAAAGGGTTGGTACCAGAACTCTGTTGTGTACTGCCAATTTTGCTTCTTTCGATAAGTTCTTATTTGCCACTATCGATTTCAAGGCACCATTAACTCTGTTTCCGGCACTAAACATTCTCTCAATATCCTTATCCACATTTCCGTCTGTTCTGAGACAGCTCTCTCTGTGCATAAATGTTAAATGCCCATGCATCATGTTAAAAAAAAACAAAAATTATTGAAATCTTTAACACTTACGAATGAATAATTGAATGCCAATATTGAAAAAATTTTACTTGATTTAATTTAAAGCACTTTTTTTAATTTTCCCAGGACTTTAAACTTTTTGAAAATCCTGTTTTCTCAGAACTATATCAAGTGGACATTTGTGTTGTTGACCATGGATATAGTTGTTGCGATTGCATTGTTGTGTGTTGGTAGTGCTGAGGTTGCTTAATGTTCTTTATTATTGTTCAATGTTATTATTGTTAATGTCAAAACTACGAGACGTAAACCTGACTTGTGATGATGCACAGGGACTGGCAGTCGATCTCTTAGCTTGGAGACAGTTTGTGCTCCACATAGGGATTGGATATGGAATGATGATCACAATTTTTCATGTATTGATGATGTATTATAATACAAGAGATAATTTGAGTTGTGTTATGCGATTTGATGAATTTATTTATGCCATCCTATTATGAAATTCTAACGGTTTGTTTTTAGGGCTGCAGAGAAAAGGCACAAACCTTACCTGTGCGTTTAGATACAAGCACTCTTCCTCAGCTAAAAGCGTTACAAAGTATGATGGAATATATTTTCGATCGTAATGCATCACTGCTTCCAGCTTATTTTATTGTAAATGAAATACAAAAGGCATATCCTGACAGTAACAACTGGCCGCATTGGGTTAGCTTTACTGTTTTCAATCATTATTTTCTATTATTGAATTATTGTGGACCCTGGCCTGTTTATTAACGCAATGTTCATTCTTACAGCAATTAGCCAAGCTTTTATCAAGTTTTGTGGAGAGCTTTCGATCTTGCGCTCAAATGGTTTCAATAATTGGCCATTCGCATATGTTACCCGTTGTTGAGCATTCGGGCTATGCCGACCACCTCATCAACCCTTGGCGCTTGGACCCAACTACGTTGAAATTCTCTCTAAAGGGGAACTTGCCTTACGATCAAGAGTTGTTGAAACCTCAAACAGGTTTATTACGTCACGTCTTGGAACAACCATACTCGAGAGACATGGTCTGCTCGATGCTCGGTTTACAGAAACAACACAAACAGCGGTGTGTAGCCTTAGAAGAGCAACTTGTGGAGTTGGTCATACTAGCCATGGAGCGATACGAGCAAGACACTGAATCTGATGAAGTTTCTTCCACCCACTGGCTGTGGCTTCACCTTTCTTCTCAACTCATATACTTTGTTCTATTTCAATTTGCGTCATTTCAAAACATAGTCATGGCATTACATGATAAGCTATCTGGAAGAGATTTAAGAAAAGGAAGAGACCATTTAATGTGGGTACTCCTTCAATTTATATCTGGTAGCATTCAAAGAAATCCTCTATCGAATTTCTTGCCAGTGTTGAAACTTTATGACCTTTTGTACTCGGAAAAAGAGCCACTTGCAGTACCTGATTACAGCCGCGCTCATTGCACTCACCAGATGGCCATTACTTGCATATGGATGCATCTAATGAAGAAAGCTCAATCCGAACATATAAATATGCACCGACCAATTCCCCACACTCTAAAACTTCATTATGAGTGAGTATGATCATTTTCATTTATATTTTCATACATAGCTAAAGTTATTTTGTGAATGAAACTTGTAATTTGACTTTCCTTATTCATCCACAGATTTTTACAACACTTGGTGATGCCTTCAAATAATGCTTCCCTTTGCGTTGGCTCCGACTTTAGGATTGCGTTACTGTGTAATGCATATTCCACAAATCAAGAGTTCTTCACACGGCCCATGGCCGCCTTGGTGGACACAATTTTAGGAAACCAGAAGACATTACCAAACTCCAGTCCAGCCAGCAATCTGCCCACCGTTCCCCTCTCCATGTGCATCCTGGACAGTCTGACTGTTCACTCCAAAATGTCGCTCATACATTCGATAGTTTCGCATGTCGCAAAACTAGCGCAAAACAAATCCAATGTGGCAGGCACTTGCAACATGGCGCCAGCTCTTGTAGAAACTTACAGTAGATTGTTGGTTTATACAGAAATTGAGTCACTGGGAATAAAGGGTTTTATAAGTAAGTTAAACTATACCAATTCCAAGCGTTTATTTTACTTTTGACAGCTCGATTATGTATCGATTAGGGATGTCCTAATGCGTTACCGAATCGATTTCTCATAAAAATCTACTTTATTTATGAAGAATTTTTAATCAATTTAACACTTTTTACTTATATTTTATTTTTGCTCAACATTTTGTAGTTTAAAAACATACCCAGACTTGATAATTGGAGTTGGTCATCGGGTGCAGGAGCTACAGAAAACCCAAATATGCATAGGACTATTTTATTGTCGTAATGTAAATTGAGAAATTCTGTGTCGCGACAAACAAAGAAAGAAAAAAATTGGTTTTAATTTAAATCACATTTTAAAATTTTTCCTGGAAAAAATCAACTTGAATAATCCACGTTGCATAAGTAGGCTCAATAAACATCGATATCGATAAATATCGGAGCTAAAGAACATGTGCTTCACTATCGGAAAGAAAAAAACATGAAGTATTGCATTTTTCGGTCTATGGTTGCCTGTCAATAATTACGGAACTTTATAGGCGCCCATGTGTCAAAAGTGATATAAACGCTTGGAAGAGATAGTTTTTTTAAAAATTGATGTGTTTATATCACACACAATCAACTGCAATGTTTGTAATTTTTACATTTACAGATCAACTTCTACCAACTGTGTTTAAGTCACACGCTTGGGGTATCTTGTATACTCTACTGGATATGTTTTCATATAGAATGCATCACATTCAGCCACATTACAGGGTTCAACTTCTGTCTCACTTGCATTCCTTAGCTGCGGTTCCGCAGACAAATCAGACCCAGCTTCACTTATGGTAAATTCTCAACATTATTTAACGAAATACTCCTTTTAGTTTGATTTCCTCTCTTAATTGGTTTGTTTTTCAGTGTTGAGAGTACAGCCCTCAGGCTTATTACTGGACTAGGCAGTGGTGAAGTTCAGCCTCAACTATCTCGCTTCCTGTCAGAGCCCAAACCTCTCGTATCGGCTGAGAGTGAGGAGCTTAACAGAGCTTTGGTCTTGACACTTGCTCGAGCTATGCATGTCACTGGTACAGATTCTTATTAAATACTATTAATCAACTCATTCTTTGTATACTCGTATATATCAACGATGAAAGGAAAAAGTTACAAAGGTACATGATAATATTATGTCACTTGGTAACTTTTCCTTTCAATTGTCAATACCTAGATATACAGGATGTCACGTAAGGAGTGGGGCAACAGAATGTGGTGATAGAGGGGGTCAGTAACCCCGCAGAAAATAATCCAGTGGATTAATTAAGATCTGGTTACTATTCTTTTACTACTATTGTCAACCAGTAACTGACTACTTAAACGAGGCTTTCCGAAAAAATGCTCACTGATATGGATTTATGAATAAATGATTATATGATTTATGAAAAAGAAGGATGAAAGTAGACTGAATGCTGTTGAAATGCGATCTCTCAGGATGTGTGGTAAGACTCTGATGATAGGTGTACAAATGTCGAAATTAGAGCAGAGTGCAAGGTTGAGATAAGGATTATTGACAAAAATAAGAAAGGGCTTTTACGATGGTTTGGTCATGTGGAGCGAATGAGTGATACAAGAACAGCTAAAAGAAGTTTAAATGTAAGTGGGCCTGGATGTAGAAGCCGAGGAAGGCCGAGAAAGACATGGCATGACCAAGTACTTGAAAGTGGACATGTGAAAAGTCAAAATAATCGGCGTATGTGCATGAGAAGATGTATGAAATGTAGAGGAAGCAAAGAAAGTCTGTCAGGACAGAGTGGTATGGCGTTCTATCCTCTCTGCCTACCCCTATGGGGAAATGGCGTGATGGTTAGTTAGTTAGACTATTTTACATCACTGTTTATAAAAGCATTTTTCAATATAATCTGTAAGTTAAATGTAAAAGCTTTTATTATGTTCCATAAAGAGTTCATTGTGGGGTAGGTAGAGAGGATTGAGTGCCACACAATTCTATTTGACATACATCCCTGGAAAATTTGCATATATTTTAGCTTCTAATTTTTATGTTGCCATTAATAACTCATGAGTTTAATTTTAATTTTGAAGACAATAATGTTTTCTCAGCGACCTTGAATAATAAAAAAGTAGTAAAAAAGTAATAATATATTTTGTGTATGCGGTAACAGAAATATTTTTATTTTTTTTATTTTTTAAATAAAATGTTCTGGATACATCAATAAATAATAACCCCATCTATCACCAACATTCCATTGGTCCACTCCTTACGGGACACCCTGTATACAATACTATAAATTAACTCATCCTTTAAGCTACTCTCTATAATAAGTACTACTTTCAAATATCTATGTTACTAATATTATGTTTGCAGGTGGAGATGGCGCATGGTGTAAAGAACTGCTTGGTGCTATCATGCAGAGTACACCCCACCTGTGGTCCCAACATACATTACAATGTTTCCCGCCGGTTCTCATAGAATTTTTCTCTCTGGTAAACTAGCCATGTTATTGTCATTGAAGTTAAGCAAAAATTTGTTACAAAGCCTTCATTAAGAAACAGTTGTATAGTAACAACATTTTGAATGTGTACAAATACTTGTAGACAAATTACTGGATTATACCCATGCTGGGCTAATATCAGATATTATTGATATCCCGACAGAGACAGAGAAACTCTGGAAACTAATGTGGATTATCTAGGCGTTTACAGGGCTTATGACCTGCCATTGGCTGGGTTATGTGGCCACTTGATGCATTACAACATTCCCCATTCCGCCCATCATCTGATAACCATATATATATCTTCTTCATACCCCTCTGGTAATACTAACCATAGAAAAAAATCGTATATATGGCGAGCCTCCAATAACCTTAATAAAATATCTAAAACATTGAATATAGATTTATTTGAAAATAACCATGGTGATGTGCGGCAAATTTTTTGCTTTCCGAGTGAAATCACACTTTCATTTGATCATATTTTGTTGAGTTAGCTTTTTTTTCACTCTTTCTTTTCTTACTTTTACATCCTTTTATGTACAGAAAAATATAATTTATTTGTAGTAATCTTACGATGAGAATATTTTTCCTTTAGTACGTTTTACTTATTTTTTTTAAAGTTACTACCTGTGAAAACCTCTAATTGGTCTACTCTGTTTTCTTTTAATGTATATTATAATGATTATTGACTGCTGATTTTCCTATATTGAAAAATAAAAAAAAATAAATTTTAAAAAAATAAAATATGACAAATTTTTGAAACCTGTATATATATTATTGAACTCGCTTTTTGTTATATCATATTACAAGTGAATTTCTCACTGGTGACAATGATCATGATATTGTCAAAAATTCATGTTTTTTTTTTCATTTCAGAATACAGTACCCAAAGAGAATAAGCAGTTGCTTAAAAAATCAGTTGATGAAGAATATCGGAAATGGACATCTATGAACAATGAAAATGATATAATCGCTCATTTTTCTGTACCAGGAACTCCATTGTTTCTGTGTCTTTTGTGGAAAATGGTTTTTGAAACTGACAGAATTTCTCCCATCGCTTACAAGTGAGATTATTTATTTATTTCAGCTGTAGTACATACGCTGAATTAAACTTTTTTATTAACCCTTTATATATGATGAAACCGTGTATACATGTCATCTTACATACGGGACACATACGGAAAAAAAACCGTTTGACCCTTTTGCAAGATCAAAAAGTTCAGTGGCCACTAGGTTTATTTTTCAACTTGAGTATTATTAAAAAAAAATTGAAAAACTTTGAGGCCTCGTCGGCACGAGTTAAAATCATTGTACACATATGAAATTTCGTATCTAAATAGGCCAAAGTAATTGTAAAAAAGATAGAGGGTATGCGTTTTCAAAATGGAAAAAAAAATTTTTTGGTCATATAAGGGACACCCTAGTGGCCACTTACCCCAGCCAATGACTGGTCATAAGCCCTGTAAACACCTAGATATCCATATTCCCTACCTTACTTCTCGTCTCTGTTGAGATGTCAAATTGTAATTTGATATTTAAGCTGTTTTAAGACTATTTATGCTCACCAGCATCTAATTTATCTGTTGTAATTAAAAATGAGACAGTCCTGTCTAGTCTGTCATGTGATTATATAATGTGTATTTTTTTAATAGGATTTTAGAAAGTATTGGTGCCCGGGCATTGTCTGCCCACCTTCGAAAGTTTTGCGACTATTTGGTTTTTGAAGTGACTAATACAGCTGGAAGCCCTCATATTCACAAATGTGTAGATGCCATCAATGATATTATTTGGAAATATAATATTGTGACTATTGATAGAATTGTATTATGCTTGGTAAGTGTTTAATAATAATAATAATAATAATTGGATAACTTGTTAAGCGCCATTTTTATGAAAAATCACCTCAAGGGCGCTCTACATTGATATAACTTTATTAATTCCAGACCCAATACATTTACGAATGCAAAATCTAACGAGAATTTAATCTATGGAAAATTTATGTTACTTATACGTAGATGAAGTGCTGGAATCCAATTTGTCTTGCAGCTACAAAGCGCATGGACAGCTGAAATTTCAGCTCTCCACCTACCGCATTTAATTAAAAATAATTTGTATGGTCGCTACATGATTTTAATGATAATTTATGAGATACCGATAGGGGTTCAACTCCAGTCGTAATGTAAATTGAGAAATTTTGTGTCGTGACAAACAAAGAAAAAAAAACAAATAGGTTTTAATTTAAGTCACATTTTATATTTTTTTCATGGAAAAAATCTACTTAAATAATCCTCGTTGCATAAGTAGGCTCAATAAACATCGATATCGATAAATATCGGAGCTAAAGAACATGTGCTTCACCATCGTAAAGAAAAAAACATAAGGTATTGCATTTTTCGGTCTATGGTTGCCTGTCAATAATTATTACGGAACTTTATAGGCGCCCATGTGTCAAAAGTTAAATAAACGCTTGGAAGAAATATAATATGTAATATTGGTTCAATATTTTACAGGCTTTACGGGCAAATCCTGATGGAAACGAGTCTCAAGTATGTTTTTGCATAATTCAGCTATTGCTTCTCAAAGGATCTGAAGTCCGCAACAGAGCTCTAGAATTTGTCAAAGAAAACTCACCCGAACACTGGAAACAACGAGACTGGTAAAATAACTTTCTTAATAACAACATTTTGAATGTATACAAATACTTGTAGACAAATTACTGGATTATACCCATGCTGGGCTGATATCAGATATTATTGATATCCCAACAGAGACAGAGAGGCTTATGACCTGTCATTGGCTGGGTTAAGTGGCCACTTGATGTATTACAATATTCCCCATTCCGCCCATCATCTGATAACCATATATGACAAATTTTTGAAACTTGTATATATTGAACTCGCGTTTGTAATATCACATTACAAGTGAATTTCTCACAGGTGACGCTTTGGCAATCAATCTTTATTGGTGTAGGTAAGGCTCATCCGAACTTAATTACTTACTAGAAGACGCCTGAAGATGTCTCTCCAATTTTTATTTGCTTTATATTTTAACCAGTAAATCTTTTTAACAACATTTTGAATGTGTACAAATACTTGTAGACAAATTACTGGATTATACCCATGCTGGGCTGATATCAGATATTTGCTTAACAATCTCAACAGATCTCACCAGTGGGAAATTCACTTGTAATGTGATATTACGAACGCGAGTTCAATGTATACAAGTTTCAAAAGTTTGTCATATATGGTTATCAGATGATGGGCGGAATGGGGAATGTTGTAATGCATCAAGTGGCCACTTAACCCAGCCAATGACAGGTCATAAGCCCTATAAAATCCACGTTCGTTTCCAGAGTTTCTCTGTCTATGTTGGGATATCAACAACATCTAACTTTCTTAATTTTATCAAAACCATTCATTACCTAGTCAAATGATGGAAATTGAAAATGTGTGTTTTCTTATATCTTGTAGGCATGAAAAGCATCTTTCTTTTCACCGAAAGTATCCGGAGAAGTTTGCACCTGAAGAGGCCTCAGGACCATACGGAGGTTCCCTGCCGGTGTACCTCAGCAACGTCTGCCTCCGTTTTATTCCTGTGCTAGATATTGTCGTACATCGATTCCTAGAAATCCCTCAAGTCAGCAAAAGTTTAGAACTGCTGCTTGAACACCTAGGATGTCTATACAAGTTTCACGGTAAACTATTTTTAAAATTTCATATAATATCTAACAAATTTTTTATGTTGGTTCTTTATAAGACCGATCTTTTTATCCACACACTTTGTGCATTTTGAAAATGTCTACGACTATAGTGAGACATCAAAAGGTATTTTTCACAAGCTCAGAGGTTCTGCTTTGCAACTTATTTCCAAATATCAACTACCTACAACCAAAACCACTATCTTGAATTGACTGATAAGAAATTTAAAATACATGCAAGACACGTCCTTTGTGAAAAGCCTATTACAGCCAATGATGTTTATTTACATTACATGTCTCTATCAATGAATATTTGGATGACTGAATTTTATTTTTTTTCTTAATATTGTGATAATAGATATTGGATTAATTTTGATTTTTACGTTCATAATAAATGTAATAATATAATGATTTACTGTAATGTAATAATTATATTTAGGGTCAAATCGTTTAAGGAGTGAATGAGTGATAAAAGAACGGCTAAAAGAAGTTTAAAACAAGTTTTAAATCATCAGAGACTGTCAAAGAAATAAACGGATTAAATGAATTCAGAAGGAACCTTAGCAAAATACTAATGTAGTACAGCAAAGTTTCTGAGACATAAAAATTTTGGATACCACAACAATAACGTATTGCAGTTATATCAAGAATAACGTATTGCAGTTACCTTATTCAACCAGGAATCATGAGGTTTTTTTTTTGGAATGGTAACAAGAATAGAACCGCTTGCTGGAATATTCGTAAGAGATATTATTTCTTACATTATGTATACGAAATTAAGATATTTTAAATCAGTGTATACCTATTAAAACATAAAAAGCATCTTTGTGATCAGTTATAAATATTTAGATGAAAAAAAAAAAGTATTATATTAGCTGTCAGAATTTTTTTTTTAATAGTCAAATTAAAATGTACAAACAAACCGATGTAGAAGCCGAGGAGGGCCGAGAAAGACATGGTATGACCAAGTACGACAAGTACTTGAAAGTGGACATGTGAATTCAGAATAATCGGCGTATGTGCATGAGAAGATGTATGAATGTACAGGAAGCAAAGGAAGTATGTCAGAACAGAGTGGTATGGCGTTCTATCCTCTGCCTACCCCTACGGGGAGACAGGGATTTAACAAATATGGATCGGGGTAGAAACTAACATACTCTACCACTGTTAATTTGGGCCGACAATTTGTGATGACAATTAATTATAATACATACCGTAGACAGTGGTAGGGGCAATGAAAGCTTTGTTTGCGTACATAACGTAAATTCATCCGTATTTTTATCACACTAACAATCTTAAAATCGCGGTTTAGCTTGTTGAAAAAATCGGTAGAGTTGGCTGGACTGAAAAGCAGGCTTTCATTGTACCCCTACGGGGAAATGGCTTGATGGTTAGTTAGTTAGTTATGGTCAATGAGTGCATATTAACATGCCTATATTGAAACAAGTCAAACTAAATTAAAAAAATGAATGTTTTCCATAGACCGCCCTGTGACATATCTCTACAATACGCTGCACTATTACGAGCGGAAGCTGCGTGACAGGGCTGCCCTGAAGCGCAAGCTGGTCAGCGCAGTGCTGGGATCCCTGCGGGAGGTCAGGCCCGCTGGCTGGGCGGCCTCGGAGCCGTTCCAGGCCTACCTCGCCGAGCCCGACACCGCTGCCAACCCCACCTGGCTGCCAGACCTCAACTACTACCTGGCACTCATCAGGAGGATTGTCGACAGTATCCTTTTTACCGCCGTACATTTCGCCAACCAAGTTAAGAAGATCACTCGTACGCTTCAGTACCAGTCCAAGGTATCTCGCATGAAATATTAATATGAAAATCACATGTAAATCAATATTTCATGTTGACCCCCTATGGGAATCGAACCCGCGACCTAATACGCTACCACTATGCCACGAGGTGGACATATTATATTAGCATATTACTATTACTATATTAGTAAGTACAATGTATTTTTATTGCATTCTATTAAATAAATATAATGCCCACTTTATATGAGACAGTTTCTGTTTAGAAAACTACACAGTTTCTTGTTCAGAAAACTGTGCAGTCTGTCAAACTTCTGTCAAGAGACACGCTAAATATGTGTATTATGTATTCCCAGGCCGTTATTTAAAACCATATTGAGAGACAGCGCCATTATTTTCTCCTTTGTGTCACTTTTTACCCCTAATTAAAGCACTTTTTTCTTACATTATGGTCACGCAAGCAGAAATCCATAGATTTTTTAGT
The DNA here is from genome assembly GCA_022494985.1 of Micrasema minimum. Taxonomy (NCBI): domain Eukaryota; kingdom Metazoa; phylum Arthropoda; class Insecta; order Trichoptera; family Brachycentridae; genus Micrasema; species Micrasema minimum. Next base: position 22,188 of record JAGVSP010001119.1, read on the forward strand.
CTATGGTTTTTCACTTTGAATTTTTTACATCATTAGTGTATTTTTTCTTCAACCGTCACTACGTTGTTTTTTCGTTACCGAGAAAAAATGCCGAAAACCCCCAAAAAACGCGCGGAAAAACGCGAAAATCTTACGCGAGCTGAGGTCGCCGCGATAATACACGCGCCGGAAATATCGGTTGTGTCCGAAAACCGAAATCCGGAAAATCGGAACTTTGAAATGCTGACGCAACAAGTGGCAACTATTGGCGAGACGCTCAACCGGTTGATGGAACGCGCGAATGAGGTGGAGACACGGCCGAGATCGTCTTCGGAGCTCTCTAATCCTCAACGCTGTTTCCGTTCCCGATCGCGGCAAGGTTCCACGCGCTACACATCTCGCGAATACCTACCCCGCGCGCGAAGTCTCGTCGCGGCAGAAATCGCGAGGCGAAGTACGATCGGTAAGCTCTTCGCGACCCGAATCTCGCCGCCGGCATGAATCGCGAGAATCTCGACCCAAGCGGCGTGAATCTCTAGCGGCGCGACGCGAATCTCGAGCAGCACGACGCGAATCTCGAGCAGCGCGACACGAAACTCGGCTCGCGAGCGAAATAAGTTCGTCGCACCATAGATCGCCATCGGAATCTCGGCACCGTTATGGATCGCGTTCTGTTTCCAGAGGACGCGAAACGGAGTCACCACGAGGTGAATCTTCAAATGATTCTGATCGCGAACGGTCAGAATCGGAAGAAAGCTCAGGGATCTCCACTGGGGACGTGCAAGGCCCAACAGCTCCTTTATTTGAGGACATTGAGACGACCCTCGCGGAACCGTCCATTCCACAAGCAGAGGAGACAAGGCTCGCCAGAGGAGTAAGACTTCAGCACCTTAATTCCCAAAATTGGTGTAATGTTCGCTTTGCCGAGGTGCAAAAAACCTACAACGCCAAACCTCTATTTACGTCATTAGAGGTTAATGACGAAATGAGGCACCTGGCAAGAAGCGATGCCCTGACTAGCCAAGATATGTTCTGCGCTGCTCTATGCCATGCCGTAGTTGTGCAGGGGGAACACTTGAAGTCGGCGGTACAGGAGCTGGCGGGTACTTGTCCTTCCAAACTCCAGGAGGGAATACCGGCAGTGTTTGGACCCAAATCCAACTACCAGAAGGTAACCAAGGACCTGGTACAGATGGTGTGTGGTAAAAGGGCCAGCATCATTCAGCAGAGGAGGGAGGCGATATTGAAGTCTCTGCTGGACAAGAATGTTCAGGGAGCATTTCGAAAGATCCCTCCGAATGAGGAATTCTTGTCGAGCCGATCGCTCTGTCCTCGACCATCCAAAAGATGGGCGGCTTGGACAAGTGTTTTCCAAAGTCACGAGGTCACGAGCCCATGCCTGGCCCATCAAGAATGAAGACCCTCCCACTAGCTCCAATAAAGCCTTATGTTCCCCGGGATAACATTGCTAGACGTCCCAAAACAAACGAAACTCGGAGGTTTCGTGACGCTAAACGTCCCACAAACCTTAAGCTGGGACACAAGGGAGAAGGGAATCGACGTCGTCAACCTGAAAGGCGGCGATATAGGTGACTGCAGGAAGTTTCAAGGGGGGCAACTTCAATTCCACCTGGCACAGTGGGAGAAGTTGCACCCTCCACGAGTCATCCTGGAAGTCTTGCGAGGGTACAGGATACCTCTAATTTGCAAACCCCCTCTGATCTTGCTTTAAATCTGGACCAAGGTGTGTTGACCAAGCAATCTCAAGAGATGACGTGCCACATCTCAGAGATGCTGGATTGCCAAATCCTAGAAAAGGCGGGTCCCTCTCCATCATTCGTCTCCAGAATGTTCCTGGTTCCAAAGTCCGACGGGACCACAAGACCAGTATTAAATTTAAAAGGTCTAAACAGATTTATAGAACCGGGAACCTTCAGCCTGATAAACCTCCATCAGATTCCAGAATTTCTACAGCCCAGCGATTGGATGGTGAAAGTGGACCTATCACAGGCATACTTCCACATCCCAATACACCCAGCTCACCGCAGGTTCCTGCGTCTGGTTTATCTGGGACAGCTGTACCAGATGACATGCCTGCCATTCGGCCTCAGTTCGGCTCCAAAGATTTTCTCGACAATATCGAATTGGATAGCCGAACACTTTCGAGAAAAAGGGTTCAGACTGGTAGTGTATCTGGACGACTTCCTCTTAGTGAACCAGTGCTCGGGAATACTAGAGAGGCAGGTAGACGAACTAGTCTTGTTCCTGCGGACATTAGGATGGAAACTTCAGCTGCAGAAATCAGTACTCGCTCCATGTCGTCGGGTAGATTTTTTAGGGATAACTTGGGATACCGCCTCAAACCGCAAAGTACTGCCAGCAGACAAACGTCAAAGGCTTCAACGAGTCAGCAAGTCACTAATTGCGAGAAAGACATGGTCATTAAAAGAATCCCAAAGTTTTCTAGGGTTCCTGAACTTCGCCCATTTTGCTGTTCCACGAGGGAGGCTGAACTGCAGAATTCTCCAAAGGTGCAGCCGCAAACTCATCTACCACCGGCCATTTCACAGAACTGTCATCCCTCACGAGGCGGTAGAGGAGATAAAATGGTGGATGGAAAACGCAGAAAAAAGCAGCCCTATTCACATTCCAGGTTTCCAGCACCTATTGACAACGGACGCATCAGACACTGGATGGGGAGCCATGCTGGACGACAAGCTGCTCAGCGGACCTTGGCCACCACACCACCAGAACCTACACTGCAACGTGAAGGAAATGCTCGCCGTGCTGGCTGCCTTGTCTCCACACGCGCTAGAGCTGTCAGACTCGGGTCTCCTGATCCAGTCCGACAACAAAACCGTGGTTTCCTACCTGCGCAACGAAGGGCGGCACAAAATCACGGACCCTCCTGATTTTGACTCGCCAAATAATGGAGATAGCAGACCAGCACTGCATCAGTCTGTCTGTACATTATCTCCCCGGACGACTCAACGGCATCGCCGATCGTCTGTCACGACAGCGGACACTTTCAGAATGGCACCTCCTACGGAAGCTACTTCCGCCATATTCAGAAAGTGGGGGGAGTTCCGTTGATCGACCTCTTCGCGTCAGCAACGTCACATGTCATACAGACGTACGTGTCCTGGGACCAGAGAGACAGAAACGCGACTTTCCACAACGCTTTCAGTCGCCAGTGGAAATACAAACTGGCCTGGGTCTTCCCGCCACCATGCCTAATTCCACGGGTTCTGAAACATCTAAACGAAGCTCAAGGAACCTACCTGATAGTGGCTCCCAGGTGGCACAAAGTATTTTGGAGAGGGGATCTCAAGAGTCGAGCGCTGGATCCACCTCTCCAAGTCCAGAACCTCCAGGAAGTACTAATCGACACGGGGACAGGCAAACCCCCGCCCAACACAGATGCGTTAATCCTGGAAGTTTGGAGATGTGGGGGTGGCAGAACAGCCTTACAAGCTGGTCAAACCAACAAAAACAACTACTTCGAAGTGCTTGGCGCAAGTCCCACCCTAAAATCATACGAAGCAGCTTGGAAACGATGGCAATCGTGGGCAACGAAACAAGGAATAGACCCTTACAACCCCAATGGCAGTCAACTTGCTAGATTTCTCTCGGACTTGCACTTGAAATTCAAACTAGCATCCAGCACAATCCTTCTCCATAAGTCAGTGGTTGCTACATTTCTCTAACCCACAAACAGAAGGCCGCCTAAGTTCCCACCCATTGGTGAAACGAATCCTTAGATCAGTGCAGCTCGCAAAGCCCAAGGCAGACAGACTGCCTATATGGGACCCACGCAAAGTCATATCTTGGGTTAAAAACAAACATGCCCCAAAAGATCACCCTCTTTGAAGCCAGTCGTAGAGCTTGTACTCTCCTCTTGTTAGCTTCAGGGCGTCGAGTGCATGACCTGACGCTACTTCACTGCACCCAGGATAAGTTGATATTTTGATGATGAAGGTGTATCACTGTGGCCCATATTCGGTTCAAAAACTGACTCTGCTACACACCAACAATCTGGCTGGAAATTGAAAAAAGCTGAGTGCGAAGGCATAGATCCAGTGTTTTGGATCAGAAAGGTGATAGAAATGTCGGCAGATCGTAGAACATCTCCAAATACGAAATGCCCACTCTTCATCTCCACATGTGGACAGGCTAAACCAGCGACTAGAGCTGTGATAGCCGGTTGGGTAAAATCCGTGCTGAAGCAGTCCGGAGTTTCGTCTCCGCCTGGAAGTATCCGCTCGGCGGTGGCATCTCTCAACTGGCTGCAGAACCACACACTGGATGATATCCTCGCAAGAGGAAATTGGCAAAGCGCCAACACCTTCTCTAAATATTACTGTCGACAAATGACTAACTTTAGTAGCGGTACATCTTCCATGGCACCACTATTCCAACCTTTATGAACTTAACATTGACTTTCACATTAGTGTATCTTACAATGGTCACCAGGCGATAACAAACAAGTCTCAATATGGTTTTAAATAACGGCCTGGGAATACATAATAGAAAAGTTTTACCTACCATTAAAACTTATATTATGTGCCCAGCCTTATTTAAAACCAAGGCGATCTCTGCCTGTTGAGACTAATGATGTAAAAAATTCAAAGTGAAAAACCATAGACTAAAAAATCTATGGATTTCTATTGCGTGACCATAATGTAAGAAAAAAAGTGCTTTAATTAGGGGTAAAAAGTGACACAAAGGAGAAAATAATGGCGCTGTCTCTCAATATGGTAGGCTGGGCACATAATATAAGTTTTAATGGTAGGTAAAACTTTTCTATTTTTGAAACGCGATTGTAAGTTATTATCGTATGTTTGCTCTCAGGAAATTGTATATTTAGCTAATTATGTATATATGTTTAATACATATACTATCCAAACACAAATTTCTATCTTGAGGTTTTTTAAATGTCCGAAACGTATGTAATAGTGTTAGGAAATTAAAATTATTTTCGATCATATACATGCATTGTCGTTTTATCTGTCATGTTTAATTCTCACATAGATAAAAAACATAATGTTTTAAAAAGTATTATGCAATTATACTAGATATTATAGAATATTATGCACTTTTTAGCCGCCTCGCGGTGCAATGGTTAGTGCGTTGGGCTCCATGAATGATGATTTATTCCCGATAGGGTCAATATGAAAATATTTTATTATATCAAATCATACATATTTTTATATACCTTGGACTGGCTCTGAGGAGTTAAGATGATGATCTTGCCTTTGTGTAGTTTAAAATTTATTTATTTATATTTTTCAGCCAGTTTTAGTTATCCTGATAATTTTTAAATATGCCGCGAAGGGGGCCTCTCTGAAATCTATATTGACAAAACAATTTTTTAAAAAGGTATTTTATGCAAATGGAAAATGATTTTACAGCTATAAGGTTTATACATCTGATAACCATATTATGAAATATTACCCCCCTGAGATTACAAAGGAAGCAGATCCATAAAACTGTAAAAAACTTTAAACCCGTTTTACTAAATTCCGTCATTTTAGAGTTACAGTATTTTGTCGTAATAGGGCAGTAGTTAATCTTGATTGTTCTTAAATCTTTAGATCTATGCTCAAAATTTCAACGGTCTGTATCAGATGTATTTTTAATATTTATTCCACACATTTTTTTAAAAATGAATTATGAATGTCATTTTATTTTAGTCAATATTATAAGATAATATTAGGACTAAGGAGTCCTTACCCAAACTGGCTGCAATCCTATGCCTACCTACAATCTAGATCATGCTTATACTTTATCTCTTAATTTCTTAAATTACGCATTAAATGCCAATTTATTAAGGCTTTTTTTTAGCATAAAAAATATATATTATTATTATTATTATTATTTAATATTAGGCGAGCAGCTTAAAGCTGATATGCCTAAATCGGACAGATAATGTATTTGTACAAAAATAAATATATTTAAAAAAGTTTAATTAATTAGTATTAGTATAGTTTAATTAATTTGTTTCCTTTGTAATTATAAGTTTAATTAATTAATTAAAAAAACGGTTTTCAATGAAATAGTACCGAATTTGAAATCACATTTTTGCGATTGCCCAAAAATTTACTTTATTGAGTTAGTCCAATTTAGTATTCACATTGCAAAGTATGCAATGTTGCGTGAAATGTATAAAAATGTAAACCAATTTATCATCTTAAATGTTTGGATCCTTACATTTCCAATCAGCAATGGCGGGAAAAACACACACTTTCCAAACACAGATTGGCGCTTCAACGAGTTCCCAAATCCATCAGCACACGCCTTACACGTGACATGTGTAGAGCTCATGTCTCTCCCATTGGTCCCTTCAGTTGTGGGGACCAACTATTGGACGTTATCAGCAAAGGGTTTACTGTAATACCAGCCGGCCAGTTGCAGTCTTGGATTAATGCCATCGGCCTCGTCATGGCCGCCTTGCCGGACTCGTACTGGTCGGTTCTGCACGACCGCATCTTGGAGGTGATAACCTGCCCACAAATGGTGGAATGGAGATACAGCAACTCACCGTTTCAGCTGTTCAACTTGACAACGACTCGTGATGCCCTGCTGGAAAACAAGTTCAGCTTTACTCTGGCGTTGGCACATTCTATGTGGTACCACGCGGGAGTTGGCCAAATTGGACAGGTTCCACAGTAAGTCAATTAAATGCAAACTTAATCTGTACTTATTGATAATGCTCTGCATGCATATGTAAGTACTAGAAGATTGTTTTCAATTATAAAATATGTATAAATTATGTTGTTTCTATATATCGACGGTCCCAACGTACACTGTAAAATCTGAAAAAATGCGATTTTTGTTGTATTGTATTAAACTGTCCAATTTACATAATATTTAAGGTAGTAAAAAAAAATTATTTTTTCTTCTTAAGCTATCTTTATATGGCGCAGTTTACTACACAGTTTTCTGTGCAGTCTGAAAACGGTCCCGTATAAAGGTAAAACTGCATGAAAAACTGTGTGCTAGTGTCAGATTTAAGCTGACATGACAGTCAATGTTTTTTATGTAAAAACGTTTTAAATAGACATTGGTTTATTGTATGCTTTTAAATACGTAAAAAAACAATAACATAAATACATAATTAGCTAAATATACAATTTCCTGAGAGCAAACATACGATAATAACTTACAATCGCGTTTCAAAAATACACATATTTAGCGTGTCTTTTGACAGAAGTTTGACAGACTGCACAGTTTTTCTGAACAAGAAACTGTGTAGTTTTCTGAACAAGAAACTGTCTCATATAAAGTGGGCATTAAACTTTAGGGTTTTTTGAATCGAATACAATTTTTTTTTTTTGACCACCTGAAAATATGATGTAAATTGGGCAGTTTAAAATAATAAAACAAAAATCGCCCTTTTTCCGATTTGACAAGATTTTTTCAAGTTTTTTTCAGATTTTTTTTAACGTTGGGACCGTCGATATGTATGTTGGTTGTTGGCTTTGTTGACCCATTGCAGTATAGAAGCAAAGTACGGAGAAAGGACGGAAGTAGATTAATGCTGTTGAAATGTGATGGCTCGGGCGAATGTGTGGAAAAACCACGTATGATAGGTGCCCTAATGTCGAAATTAGAGCAGAATACAAGGCTGAGATAAGCGATACCGACAAAATTAAGTAAGGTCTTTTACAATGCTTCGGTCATGTGGAGAAAGAACGGCTAAAACGATTTACGGTGCGAGTGTCTGGATGTAGAAGTCGAGGAAGGCCTAGAAAAACACGGCATGGTCAAGTACAACAAACACTTGAAAGTGGGCATGTGAAAAGTCAGAATAGATGTATTAATTTGGAGGAAGCAAGGGAAGTGTGCCAGGACAGAGTGGTGTGGCGTTCTATCCTCTCTGCCTGCCCTTTGGGGAAATGGCGTGATGGTTAGTTATTTAGCTAGAAAAAGAATTCAAGTCTCACGAAAATGTTATGTTTTCAGATTTATAAAAGAGAAATTGATGGCGGTGATTCAGACGGAAGTACAGTTCCTGTTTCTCTGCCACCTGGTGGGGCCATTCCTTCACAGGTTTAATTCTGACCTCCCGAGGGCTGTTATGGAAATCACCATTATCTTCTACGAACTCCTGGCGCAGATAGATAAGGCACAGACACACCTGAGTTACATCGACCCGATATGTGACTTACTGTATCCTTTTTAATTTTCCAAAACTCAGTGACTGTCAGTAACAGTAGGATAATGCCTCTAGCTTTGAGAGGACGTATAGACAAGTTAAAAAAAAAGTGTTTTGCTTGTAATCTTTATTTATTATCTCCTTATATCTGGTAAATTCTTGTTTTTTTATTTTAAAAAATTCTGAAATAATGAAATGTTTAACCAATTTTGGCTTATTTTGTGTGCGTATTTGAAAGATTTTTTTATTTCACATAAACAATATTACAATAAACCTTAAAACTAAACAATTTAAAATTAGGATATTATTGATATCCCAACAGAGACAGAGAAACTCTGGAAACGAATGTGGATTATCTAGGCGTTTACAGGGCTTATGACCTGACATTGGCTGGGTTAAGTGAGAAAAACACTTGTAAAGTGAAACGTGGCAGAATAATTCATACTAATAGAAGTTCCGAAATTTGTCATGTATGGTTATCAACTGATGGGCGGAATAGGGAATGTTGTAATACATCAAGTGGCCACTGAACCCAGCCAATGTCAGGTCATAAGCCGTTTCCAGAGTTTCTCTGTCTCTGTTGGGATATCAATAATATCTGATATTAGCCCAGCATGGGTATAATCCAGTAATTTGTCTGCAAGTATTTGTACACATTCAAAATGTTGTTAAATTTAAAATTTGTTTTAAAATTTAAATCCGGGTACTCGTTTAATTGCTTGCATGCGTTCAAATAAAACCCTTTTTTATTTTAGATTGATTCCTTAACATGCCTTGCAGCTATCACATTAAGTACATGTTTGTTGGTGACATGATGAAGAGTGAAGTAGAGGGGATCATCAGAAGATTACGACCGGCTCTACAAATGCGCCTTCGCTTTATCGCTCACCTAAATGTTGAACAAATCAACCCCAATTAAAAGGCTGTGAGAATTATATAAAATAGGCACTTTATGATTTATTTACTTTTAATATTATTTTACTTTAAATTATATGTTGAATTCCTTTAATGAGGAAGTATAGTTTAGTTGTATTTATTTGAACATACGATGTGTTTGATTAGGTGCATAATAGATAGGTACTATCGTTTGACTTGCTTAATTTGGGTTTTTCTAAAAGATTACTTTAAAATTATTTCTTCTCAATACAAAAGTGAAAATTGGTCTAATAAATTATACAAACTTAGCTATAGTGCTATTCACAAAAATCTGATAGGTATCCGGTTTACTGTTAATAAACAATTAGATAATTTTGTTTAAACCACAAAAAAATTCTTATAAATATTTTGGATATTGTCGTTGCGCCTGCAAAATCTTTTAGACTTTTTTTTGCGAATACGATTTAAGTTAATATTCTATTGTTTTATTGAATATTCTATGGTTATAATACTAAATCCGACATACATATATTTCTATTTATTTGTTTTGTAAAAAATGAACGTATTTTTTAATAAATGTGTTTTTTTTTTTCCTTTTTCTGAAAAATTGTATTTATTTACATAATCGAATTTTCAGGCGCAACAACAATATATAAAGAATCTCTCTGATTTCCAAACCTATTTTCAGTTAAAACCGGATGCGGAGCTTTGTAAATTTTGCTATCTTGTTTAGCCGAACAAGTCAAAAATATATTCGAGTCATATTATTTAAATAGTTTTTAACAAATTTATCATTACGGACTGTTCATATTCCTGTCTTGAGAGACATCTTCATATCTTTGAGATCAAATAAGATCTATAATGTAATCCTTCGGATTTACAATCCAGTATTTGTCAACAAATACGTAAAATACATACCTGCCTATTACATTTACTACAATACTAATTGTTAAAATCAGTTTAGAATAAGGGTAGTAAGACTAATAAATTAGTTTTTATGTTTTTAACTTTGGTTGAAATGACCCCCCATGTATTTTATTTAAAATTCTCACGTTTAACATATTTTATTTATTCTAAACTTTATTTTAATTAATCTTTTTTCTCCCGACTGGTTTTGAAACAATATGAATTTATCAAGAGATAAATTAAAATTCATCATACTATATCCGCTCCCTATGTGAAGCATATGGATTCCACAAACTGCCTTTATTTCCCCATGTCCCATAGCTCTAACGCAAACTACCGACAGATTGTCAAAAGTGGACGTCCAAGATGATGCCTTGTAAATAGGCATGAAATTATCCTTTGATAAAGAAACTCATTGTTTCGAAACCGGTCGCGAGACACAGATTAATTAATGTTTAGTAGTTATAAACAAAGTATTTTATTAATAATTTACAATTGAGTGCTTCTAACATAAAATTTATTTTAAATAAATTATTTATCAGAGACGTGAACATTTTGTGTATTTACAATATTAGAAAAGAAACTGAAATTCCATTTCAGCTGAAAATTGTTTTGGGTGGTCTCAATTCACATGACTGAATATGTATTTAGTTGGTTAAAGTAAATCTAGTTTAGGTAATCAAAAGTGAATAAGAAATATTAATATTGGCGACACCATAGCTTATCTGGAGAAGTCAAAGTACTATAAAAGAACCTACAGTACCTAATGTAAAGTTCTGAACATTAGAGATATTAAATGTCTTATCGTATTTATGTAATAAGTTAGAATTAATATTCGTAATAATCAAAATTTAGATTCTTAGGGATACCACATTGATTCACATGGTTTATCTCAAGCCTTTATCTTTTGATAGATTCTGGCATGTTGAGGTGGCAAAAATAAACTTTTATAAAATATTTGTTTCTAATTATTTATTTTTTATTTTGTTAGATTAGGATATGTGAGGCGATGAGGACCAGAGGAACATATAAGCAACATTTTACATTTAATTAATCTAAGTATGTAGTCAGATAAAAAAAAACCTTTGGTTTCAAATCGTTTTTTAATTTGAAAAATAAAAACTCAAGTGACTCACTTTACTCTCGTCTTTCAAAAGGGTCCGATGCCTTGCAAGAAACCCGCTTGCACAGCGCGAGTGTAAACTGTGTATCTCTCGATTTAAGCCAAGACTATGATGTTCTCTGCGTAATCTATACATGATGTTCGTGTGAAATCACTAAAAAGAAAGAATTGTCCTGATTGTATATAATTTATTTTATTTTATTTATGTTTACTGAAAGGCAAAATAAACCATGGTCTTTATTATTTGATATAAAAAAATAAGGACATTTTATATAAAAAAACAAGTCATCAATAGCTCATTCGAACTAAGAACTGTCAAAAAGTCGCTTATGTTCCTCTGGTCCTCAGCGCCTCATATTATACAGGGTGTAACAAAACTCGATGTACAAGCGAAAACCAGTGAATCTACGTCATATTTGGAGTCAATTTTGTAGAATTTTTTTATTTTTATTAGACCCATAGTTTTCGAGAAAATCCAGTTAGAAGTTGACTTTTTTTTTCGTGAAATTCTTTCAAATTGTTATTTCATATCATCTACCTAATCAAGTTAATACTATCTAAAAAGATAAATAAGTCAAATACCGAATTTTAATAATGATAAAAGCAAAAACATTTATCACTCAAGGGTTTGCTAAACATGTTTTGTGCCAAGAGAGGGGATGCTGGAGGGCGCCGCGTGTCTTAACCTTAGATTTTTGCTTCACATGAATTGTCGCGGGAGCGACATGGTTTTTTGAGCGAATATTAATTACGTACGAAATGTTTTATTTAAATAGTTTTCTTTGGGTGATACGTTTAAAATAAAATAAAATAATATCTTATCATGATATTGTATGATACAAGAAGTTAGTTGTGAAAGTTTAGGTACTTAAGTATTTCATGAAAATAAAAATTGTGCCTCTATTTATTAACAATCTTTGCATCAAACAGCTTTCAAATAGACTTTTCTCTACAAAAATGCTAATACTTGAATGGAATTTAGTAGGTCTGTGTTTGCAAATAGTGCAAACAATATATCAAGATACATTAATTTTCGTAGAAAAACTCAATTTTACTTCAAAGTATAAGTATCTCATAAGGATCAAGTTGCTTTGAAGGTAAGTATATCTTTGTAGAATGATTTTTAGGTACATCGATGAATTATTGTTTTACATTTGACATCGATCGATATTTGCGTCATGGATCACAAGAAATCTGGTTAACCTGCCAAATTTGAACATTATGCATTTAACTTCATGCGTGTAGGTATCGGCACATGCGTGGGGCGCTTAGTTAACGCTCCATTGGCGATTACCCCATTAGGGGTGTGGAATTTTTTACAAAAACTTTTTTTTGGTTTTTATTAAAAAAGTCATTACACAATCGACTCCAAATATGATGTAGATTCACCAGTTTTTGGTTTGTACTACGAGTTTTGTTACACCGTGTATTTTACAATGGCGTAGTTATTATAGTACTGTCGTAGATTTATGTAATGAATCATCATGATGTACAAAGTGTTTTATATAATTATTATTGAATAAGAAATATTAACTGATTTAGATGTATCAAATAAAAATTTAAAAATCATACCCATTTCATAAACAAACAAAAAATGACACAAGAATTATGAAATGACTTGTGACTGAAATTTCAGCATTGAGCATTGAATGAAGAGATACTTAGTTTATTATTAAATGTTTTTTTTTTTTTGTATTCTGATAAAGAGCATGTACTTATTCCATTTTTTTTTCTCAATTTCATATCTCCACTGTAACATGCTTCTTGTATATGAATAGTTTTTCATATTCTAAGTTTTAAATTGCAATTTTAATGATGCGGTATTAACTTATGTGGTGGGGTAGCTTGACCAGGGCCTCTTTCTATGCAATCAAAACACTGTGTGAACACAAAAATAAAATATGTTATTGATATCCCAACAGAGACAGAGAAACTCTAGAAACGAATGCGGATTATCTAGGCGTTTACAGAGCTTATGATCTGTCATTGGCTTGCTTAAGCGACCACATGATGTAATAATGCAACATTTTCCATTCCGCCAATCATCTGATAACCATATATGACAAAAATTTTTGAAACTTGTATGTATTGAACTCGCGTTCGTAATATCACATTACAAGTGATATTCCTCACTGGTGACATCTGTTGAGAAGATTGTTAACCATTTTTGGGCAATCAATCTTTATTGGTGTAGGTAAGGCTCATTCCGGACTTAATTACATACTAAAAGACGCCTGAAGATGTCTCTAGATGTCACCAGTAAAGGAATTCACTTGTAAATGTGATATTACGAAAGCGAGTTCAATATGTACAAGCTTTTGTCATATATGGTTATCAGATGATGGGGGGGAATGGGAAATGTTTGTAATACATCAAGTGTACTATTAACCCAGCCAATGACAGGTCATAAGCCTGCAAACGCCTAGATAATCCACATTCGTTTCTAGAGTTTCTCTGTCTCTGTCGGGATATCAATAATATCTGATATAATCCAGAAATTTGTCTACAAGTAATTGTACACATTCAAAATGTTGTTACAAAAATAAGACGTTATTTTTCTCAACCCTGGATGTTTATGACGCTCCTTTCTGTAATCGGGCTTCATGGCCTGTTGGAGTGGTTAAATAAAATACTATTAAATGTGACAAAAAAGAGGTAAATGATTTCTCCGAAAAACGCGGTCCGAAATTTAACCGTAAAATATTTAAAATTTATTTGACTGCGCCGCAATTTTTTCTAAATTTCAGGCAAATTTCTCTTTCATTACAATTCATTTTCCTTTGATAAAATGTAAGCATCATCTATCTCAGTATATTTTCCCTCCATATTATTATTATTCTAGTTCAATAACCCATTTAGAAATTTAATTTAATATAAGTGTTTGTACCAATTTTTTAAAAATTTAGGTTTAAAATAAATATAAAAATATTAGTTAATTATTAATAGTTAAATTGTTTTTTGTGCTCAAAAAAATGTTGCACAAAACATTACGACACAGTAAAATATTCTTAATTTACATTTTTTAACATTTAAAATAAAAATAATGTACTTAAATGAAAAGTCTTTTTTATTTAGTATGAAAAACCTCACCTGAGTCTAGAATGAATACTGATAATAAGCAATGATGATTCTTTATTTTGTCAAGTTAACGGAAGATCTCTATAGAATTTTAATCTACATAATGAATAATACGTGCTTGGGGCACAAAATATATCGGTTTTACCGATATACCCTCCTATCCCATTAAAACAACTTTTTTAGAAAACTATCCTTTCAATGAATTCTAAATGTAACATCATGCCCCGCACAAAACTCGTTTTCAAATACATAAGATGTTTGCTAGCAACATTGAACGTCCCTGGGTGTGGCGGTTGCCAGGCAACGGGTTCGTGACGTCACAGAACAGCGCTGCGAGCGACGCTCCCCGGCCAAGCGCTAGCGACCGACAACGGCGACAATCGGCAAACCGGCATAGTTGAGTTAGCGTCTCTCGCGACTTGACGTACTCTCGGTTCGCGCTCGCCGTCGAACACTTGTACCGATTACTTGTTACTGAAAGTGTCCACCAGAGACAATGGCAACCGAAGTAGTAAACAACGTGCCGGAAAAGGAGCTGAAGGAAGAACCGCCCGCGGAGCCAGCCGCCGAAGAGCCCGCTGCCACCGAAGATGCGGCCGCCGCTAAAGTTGCCGAGCCTTCGCCGCCCAAAGTGACCGTACACAAGGCGAACTTCGAGACGGACGTCGTCTACTTGTACCTGTTTCCTAGGACCCCTGTGTTGCCCTCGCTGTCGCCCTACTGCCTCAAGCTGGAGGCCTGGCTGCGAGTGGCCAACTGCAAGTACGAGGTAAGTCCATCACCCAGCCCGCCGCCGCCGTCGTCCCTTGTTCCGAAGCTCTACGCTGAAAATCGATATAGACAACACTTTCTATAAATCCTGAATAGTTACAAATTCTGTATACAATTACAATATTCAACCGTAATATCCGTGTATTGGGTCCTTCTTCATTCCCTATAGACCGAGAAATCGAATCTCCCCTGATAACAGCCTTTGTTGTCCGCTTTGTGCTTTCGCCGAGAGCTTTTTTTTTACGATTCCTTCAGGTTTCATGTGTAATTTGTTATTAAATGTGTTTTGTAACTAATTTTCATCAAATAAATGTTATAAATGTAGTTGTCTAATACCTAAAACAAAGAGACTTCGTTAAGTAATTCCAATGATAGCGCTTAAAAAAGCGAAAACTTTTCACTAGGAACGCGAATTTTAATTTACTGTTGACGAGTGGGTTCAACTTATAATATAAAATAATCCTATTTTGTCTTCAAAGGAGAGACGCCACGCCACAAAAGTTTTCATTTCGATTTTAGCAATTCGAGATGAAAGGGAAATTCTTAGAAATCAATTACTGGTCCTCAAGACCCCGTTCCAAGGATAGTAACAATTAAACATTGACTAATATTGAATCTGACTGCATTTTAGGCCTTCCATGCTATAATTATCCTGTATGTTTTCATAAATATGTTCCGCAATATTTTATCTAAAATGTTTTTTGCGATTCCTAGATTTATACACAGTCAGGATAAACCTGCATACCGGTAATGCGACTGGAGATCCATCCTAAACTTGCTGAATTATTTGTTTTGAAGCGAATTATTCATGTTTTGTATTTAAAGTCTGCTTTGGGAATCGAATGTTATTAACCTTACTGTGAGTGAGAAAGTAAAATCTTAAAATACAGTTAATTAAATTAATGACTCAGAATGCCTGAAACAGATTTTAAAACGAGTATTGCGATGTTCATATTATTTAAATTGTGTTTAGCCATTCCAAGGTAAGTTAAAAGTAGTCTAATCATCTCGAACAAACTACCATCACGTTTGTCACATTTACAAATTGTATACAAATCGATGTCTTATTGTTTTTTTTAATCGTGCTCAATTATTATTGTTACTACGAAGTATTAAATTTTCTTGTAGAGAACTTTGTTGTAATGCATTTTCCTGAAAATTTGGTTATGCTTTTATCGACCATGTAAAATAACTAGGTAATTAACTTTGAAGAATACAAACATGGGCGTTGAACTGTTTTTCTTACCAAGCGTCCGTATTGTAAATGATATATTTAGTTGAGCTGGTCGTTTTGTGATGGATTTGATTGCTCGAGATGGTTGGCAGCTTTCTCTTCTCTCCAGTCAACGAGATGGGCGGCGCGGCGCGGCATTCTGCCCTACATGAGTGACTTGCGGCGATGTACAATACTTGTTATATATATAATATACTTATTCCATTCATGTATGTTGGGAACTTCACCCTGAAAAAGTAGGGTCAGGTGGGGTACAGTGTAACAAAAAAAATTTTTGGAAAAAATCTGTGTTCATAAAATGTTTTTTTTTTTCGATCCTTTAGCTACATTTTAGTAAGAAAGCTACTTCTACGACTTCCCTTATCCGCACCCAATGGTGCATAGGGCACTGCATCGGTACACCAAGTGCAGTGTATCTTGGTCATTTTATTACATGACGGTAAGATGATCAGTCATACGCTTCAATACCAGTCTAAGGTATCCCACATGAAATATATGAAAATCACTTGTAAATAAATATTTCATGCTGACCCCCTACGGGAATCGAACCCGCAACCTCATGCACGGTAGCCAAATGCGCTGCCACTATGCTACGAGGGGGAAAAATGAACAATACGTGTGAAATAAAATACTATAAGTGATTTTCGGAAGGCACTTTTTGCTCTGGGCACAAGTAATCCCCAGATCTGGGCACAAGTAACTCCCATAGGGGTACAGTTGAACCAAAATGCCTTTTTTTCCTAAATTTATTCTGGAAAGTCTCTGGTTTACGCTAACAAAAACAATATTGTTCAATGACTTAAAAATCTGTTAACACTATTGTCAAATCAGCGCTCTGTATTGTGATGGCGAAAATTCAAGTCTCACTTCCTGTAGAAAAAATTGAGGAAATTAAGAAAATATCATTATTGTTATACTGTACCCAGTGTTCCCCAACTGACCCTACTCGAAATCGTTCTACAAATCAAATTAGCTAACAACACCTTGCAAGTTGTAAATTAACGGTTGTCAATTTTTATTGTCACCGGATAGATATTTAAAGCGCGTCGAGTTACCAATGAGATTTAAATGTAGTGAAATAAAATACTTATCAATAATACATATCGCTTTTAATAAGTCTTTTCGTCATCCTGTAACTTGAACGAAAATAACTTGCGCAGTGTTGTTAGCTAATGCATTTAAAAAAAATTATGACATTCGTTTTGTAAATGTTCTTCAATACTATAACATTAATCTTTTGTAAGTCAACTCAACTCTATATTTTGGCGTTTTTATTTGAACTCAAAACAGCCCCGGCTCTTCAGTCCTGGATTTGTTTTATTGTATCGTGTTGTCAATTTTATTTACAATATTTATTTTTATCGTATTGCGGAACATTTGCGGCAGATTCGTTGTATCTCGATTCGTTAATGGTACGTTTTACGACATAATCGTTATAAATAATATTAATACTTCGAGCGTTCATCGTGTTAAGTCTAGTGCGAGGTTCGGAAAGGTTCTATTACACAGGTCAACACGATTTTTGAGTCTGAGTTCTGTACCTCTGATTTTGATTACTTATGCCAAACTAAAGAAAGAAAAAATATTTTTATCTAATAAAGTTTGCTTTTGTAGAGATACCAGAACGAAATTTCAACATTTATGGAAAAGGTCTATTTTTCAATGTTAATCATATTTAAAATTAAAACAAGTTATGGATTATATATTTTAATTAGTTTTTTTATTATAAAAGACAGCACAAATAAACATAAAAATACAAAAAAATTGTACAAAAGAAGCTTTAAAAATGAATACTTTTAGTATTTCTAGTGTAATCGTCAGAACTTTCTCGTATGAGCATCCAAATGTAGTGGTTCACAAATAAGTACAAAAGCAAACTTTATTTATTATTAATGGAGTTCCTGTTTACTTTTCCATTTATATTATCAGAAAATAATCACTAAATAAAAGACTCAAAAAAAAAATTTTTTTTTGTTGACCTGTGTTATCTTTCGATTTATCTTTTTTTCAGCAGCTATAAAAAAAAGGCATATTATAGTTTTTTTAACAATATATATAAAATGTGTAATAAATAATCAGGACAACTGCGAATCTAGATAGCCCAAAAAACTTTTGACTCAGGCTCCTCCATTTTTATAAATCATGTTCCTTGTCGACTTGTACACCGAGAACATGTCAAATCATGTTCCCTGTCGACTTGTACACCGAGAACATGTCAAATCATGTTCCTTGTCGACTTGTACACCGAGAACATGTCAAATCATGTTCCTTGTCGACTTGTACACCGAGAACATGTCAAATCATGTTCCTTGTCGACTTGTACACCGATAACATGTCAAATCATGTTCCTTGTCGACTTGTACACCGAGAACATGTCAAATCATGTTCCCTGTCGACTTGTACACCGAGAACATGTCAAATCATGTTCCTTGTCGACTTGTACACCGAGAACATGTCAAATCATGTTCCTTGTCGACTTGTACACCGAGAACATGTCAAATCATGTTCCTTGTCGACTTGTACACCGAGAACATGTCAAATCATGTTCCTTGTCGACTTGTACACCGAGAACATGTCAAATCAAGTTCCTTGTCGACTTGTACACCGAGAACATGTCAAATCATGTTCCTTGTCGACTTGTACACCGAGAACATGTCAAATCATGTTCCTTGTCGACTTGTACACCGAGAACGTGTCAAATCATTTCATTTCGCCTTTTGTTTGGCGTTTGCTCTTCACATCCTGACTAGAAATACTTCTACATAATATATTCTGAAAATATATTTGCTAGATATGTTTAATTATATTAGCGGAGTATTTTATGTAGAGTAGTAATATATCGGAAATTTTAACTTCGAATCTTCTACTTTTTAGTCCAGACTCAAGGCGCCCAATTTTTTGACATGCTTTGCTTTAGACAAGAAAACTTTAAATATCTATTCATCCAGATCAAGAAGACTACGATTTTGGCTCTACATAAAATATTTATTCTTCTACTTTTCGATTCTAATTCTTCCATTTTTATTAGAGCCTACCCAAAGCATTAGCATTTTTGACACCGTCTATTACTAGGGAAATTTTGTAACAATTTGATTGCGGCCTGTGTCTTCTGTGCATAGAGTGCGTGACACATTCTCGGAGCTCGGAATTTCTCCGAATAACCACACAAACCTAATCAGGACCAATTGTCGCCAGTATTGAATCGCGCGAGCTATGCGGGTCGTTACAGACCTACTTGGGCGCTTGTCTCTCTCCGGCCCAATCAAGCGGGTCTGGGAACTTATAGAAAGCAGTTCAACGCTTTCTGAACGATGCCTATGTCTACATTCATTCATACTCAATTATTATTTGCTTTTTATATGCGCTTTTAATATTATTTATCTCCCCTCGTCAAGTTTTAATGACAGCTTGAAGTGACTCACTTAATTGAACGCTTTTTAACGGAAGACACAAATAAACGGCATATGGAATAGTCAAAATCTTGCCCCTGTACCCTTTAAACCTCGCGAAAATGGCAAAGTTCAAAAAAATTATATGAATATTCAATATAAAGCGCTGTTTTGAATATTGATCAAACCTTTATAACCTTCACAATATCCTTTTAACGCTCAGATAATAATAATATTACAATATCATTTTATTGAATGATTTTATTTTAAGATAAAGTCTTTCGCAATTCAAAATTCATTAACTACACGTATACTCTGATTTATTCATGCCTTAATTTGAATTATTTTCCTAATTTCTCAGAAGCTAAAACGCTTCATTACGCAGCCAAGAAAATATGATTAGTCTCTATTTAATTCGTGATTGATTTCTGTTCCGCGATAATTGGTATTATGTTCTCTTCTCGATTTCGGCGGAAAATAATGTGGATTTTCTTTAACCTCGAGGTATATTTATACGAAAACGACAATGTATAAATTATCCATGATAATAATAATAACAGCGACCTGTTTGAATTAAACCATCTAGATTTTTCTAAAAATAGGTTGTATCGTGTAATCCTCCCGTTTTCTATGTTGGCGGTCACCACATACGAAGATAAAATAATCAAAACCACGATTGATTGTGGCCGCCGTCGGACGACACATGAGATAAGTCAGGCACTCAGCTTGTTAGGCCGAGAAGGTCGATACTCATTATAATTAAATAATGTACGAAATTTCTGCTTGCAATAAAAACGAGTTTTCAATTCTGAATAGCGCATCACTTGCAATGAAAGGCGAGTCTGTCTCCGGTCCTCGCAATAAAAATCTACAAATTCAGATACAATTTTTATTTAATATTTAACCTATCTACAAAACAACTCGTGTCGATTTATATTTCAGTTTTAGGCTATCAAAATCTGTTCAATACATTATAACGTAATTTCGAGAGCGGAAGCAAAAACATAATTAGCGGCAGTTGCAAAAATATACACACAGTCTACCAACTCAATAATCATGAAGCCTCTCTCTCTCTATGCAATACAAAACACTGCGAGAACACAAAAATAAAGTATGTTATTGATATCCTAACAGAGCGAGAACTCACGAAAAAGGCGTTTAAGAGCTTATGATCTGTATTGATTAAGCCTAACAGAGTAACAGAGAAATTCTCTAGCCTAAATTTGATATCCAATGCGACAGATTTATCCCTATCACTGTAAATTTGGGCCAGCTTACAGAGCTTATGATCTGTTTCATTGGCTTGCTTTTATATGGCGCGACCACAGTTTGATGTGCAGTCTGAAAACGGTCCTTCTAAAGCCAAAACGCATGAAATATGTGTGCTAGTGTCAGATCCTGACATGACAGTCAATGTTTTTTATGTAAACGTTTTCGACAGTTTTTGTTTTTTTTTATAACTATTACATTATATAAATATACAATTTCCTGAGATCAAACATACGTAATAATTTCGGTTTCAAAAATACACATATTTAGCGTCTTTTGACAGAAGTTGACAGACTGCACAGTTTTCTGAACAAGAAACTGTGTAGTTTTCTGAACAAGAAACTGTCCCATATAGAGGGCATTAGAGCCGAGACAGTGATAGGGGCAATGAAAGCATTTGGTCGCGTATTTAACCTCCTTTGCTTCCGCTTTTTCCAGTTAAAACGGAATCTATTAAATTTCGCGGATTAGCTTTAAAAATCGGTAGAGTTGTGCTGGACTGAAAAAAGACTCAATAGTCTTTAAAACAGTCTAGGGAAAGGGTGGGGCTTTCACTGTGTGTAGTTTTTTCTTTTATGTTTTATTAAAGTACGCTCTTTAACTAAGCCAATAACATTTTAACATCATAATTTTTTTAGTGCCGTTTAGAAAAGTTTCTTGATAACTAAAAATTAAAATTAAAAGTAAATTTTTCGTTATGTAAGTAAATAAAAACATTTTCAAAACTCAACTCAGTGTACCACTGGAATTTCTCATTACCATTAGTTATTTTTTTTTATAATAGCGCGACGCTTCATAAGCGAATTCTCTCCGTCAGCCATTAAGATGTTTAAAACTAGTTTGTAAAAAATCCAGATCTAAACATTCTCGACTCATTCATTTACCGATTTTAACAAAAACAATATAGTTTTCAAAACGGCACATGACACCTATCAAAGTTATATTATAATATTTTAATGCATTGAAAATTCTCACCTACGGACAAAAAACACATAATTTATACATATAACATAATGTTATTTATACACAAATTAAAAAGTTTGTTCGGATATGATTATTCAAATTTACAACTGTTTTCAACGGTGTAAGTTGCAATAGAGCAGATGGGCAAAAACGTAATTTGTTTTCATTAATATTTTCTCATAGTACGAGCATATCATTATATGCTTATTTATAATTATATTTATAATTTTGACTTAGTATATCGATCAGTAAAAATAAATATAAATATCATGAGGTAATATTGGATTTTTTCATATAGCAGGTCCGTTTTCTATTTAACTTAACATTAAACTATTTCGAAACTCAAAAGTGGTATTATTATCCACTTTGAAATAATCGATGCAGTTGTTTTTTTTTTAATTTCGGAATAAATTGCCAAAAATAATTCGCGACCGAGGTAAGTCCGGAAGTCAGAAATTTCTCTTGAACACCAAGGCTGTCATTTAAACTATTTTATTTATTTATTTATTTACAAGTCATTAGAGAATATAATCATATAAGATGTGGAACATTAACTATCTGTGTAAATCTATTGATTATTTGCATTACATTACTTTTAACATGCTCGCCTCGTGGTGTAGTGGTAGCGCGTTGGTCTACCATGCATGGGGTCGCGGATTCGATTCCCAACGGGGTCAATAGAAATATTGATTTCAATGTGATTTTTTCACAAACAAAATATTTAATATGTGATACCTTGGACTACCGCTGAAGCGTAGGTACGGATCTTCTTGCCTTCATGTAACAAAGCAAAATATTAAAAAAATCGTATCTAGTAAAAAACTATTATTATAATGGATAATTTATATAGCGACGTTTTCGTGTAAATATACCTCAAGGGCGCTTCAAATATTGAATTAAATGGGAAATTTAAAGCGAATGAAAACTCAATTTCTAAATAGAAAATACAATTATCAAAATTAATTAATCAAAAGATTTAGAGAACAAATGGGTCTTAAGTTTCTTTCGAAACGTCACTTCACTCTCACAGTTGCGCACTTTCGGTGGGGAGAGCATTCCAAGCCACAGGCCCGTAACCGCAAAAGCGCGCTCCCCGAATTTTGCGCGCTGATTGCGGGTCGGTACTAAAAACCCTGCCTATAGATGTAGATGTAGCTGATCGAAGTGTGAGACGTCTTTCAGCTAGTTTATCTGGAATACAAAGCTCTTATAAATACTCTGCGGTGCGATTCTCTTAAGGTAGACACTTCTGCGCATACGAATTCAGTACAAAATCGTATGCGCAGTAGTTGAAAAAAGTTAACAGAATCGAAGCGCTGCGGTGCGATTCTCTTAAGGTTTTAGACACTTCTGCGCATACGAATTCAGTACAAAATCGTATGCGCAGTAGTTGAAAAGAATCGAAACGCTGGAGCGGCATCATACAATTGCTTTACGGGTAAAGAACGTAAAAAAGTGTTTTCGATTTTTCTTGTTGAAAACGGTTCGTTAGCTCTATTGATTTTATGTCCGATTAGATTATTTAATAAAACTTGTTACATTACACTGACCATATAATTGCAATAACGCGTAACGTGCAAATTTGCTGTATTTTCATGACTTGTTGGCGAGTGTATTTTGCTTATGGCGATCTCTTTTCCTGAATATATTTTAATAAATATTAACCTTGGTTGTGGTGCCAAAAAGGACACGACAGGCGATCTCCCGATGACCCAAAGCAGTAGTTACCTCGTGGACTATAACACCCTGAGGCGCACTTCTCAAAATGAAATGTAAGATATAATTCTTAGTTTAATCCATCGTCTCATTGCTATGTCGCATTTTTTGTACTTTTTGCTGTAATATCACAGCGCAGTCTTAGGCGCTCACTACGGAATGAATTTCACTCCTTTCACGGTAGACGGGTATGACGTCTTTAGCCAATAATATTGGGCGTTAAAAAGTCACTCGTAATTTCGTGTTTTTTAAAACATAAATTTAATAAATGAAAACAAAAATTTTTGATTCATTGTGTGTTTTATATCGTTGGAATTGTAAAAATAATACTTTAAATATTTATAACGTTTTCAAGGATATTCATGCTATCGGGAAGAACCCTATTAAGGCATGTAACAATCGCTATATTTGCATTTCATTTATACACTGTTTCCGGAAAACCTATTGCAATGTAGTCCATCCATCCTTTGGACCGCAAGAATCTTCAAAAGTCAACCTAAAATATGTTCTACGCATATAATTAGAATATTTTTCTGACCTAAGATTAATCTTAGCTGGGTTATTTGATCGTTGGCGTTGGAGTTAAATCAAAAGTAACAGTTAAAAATAACTTTTCTTGCCTCCATATTAAAATGACTCTAATTTTAGAATTTAAATCTTTTCTTTCGATTTTCAACTATTGCCAGATATCAACTAGGTCCTTACTTTACAATCTAAAAATCAATATAAGATAGAACCTGAATAGGTTCTATGCATAGCATTTGATGTTCTTGCGTACAACAAAATATTATGCATTCTGAACTAAGTTTAAGGTGAGCCATAATCGTAGAGTATTGTGAATTAAATCTATATAGCCCACTCCTTTTGTTCTGCATTTCGCGTGATCCGTACAGTATATAAGTATATAGTTATCCTAAGTTTACTCCAAAACACTCATTTTTACGACAATTTTGATAACTTCAAACTTTCATAGAGGTAGCTATCATATTTTTTGGAGTATATAAAATTTTACTAAATTGTGCATAGTACTCTTTCAAATTTATTTGCAGACCTTCTTGGACATTCAAAAATGTATGATGTGTACTTTTTTATCATTGGATAATATACCTACTCTAAAATGCATACATACATGTATGTATTTTATCGTTGTATTTTTTAAAAAACAAATGCAACGGTAAATAAATGTCTTTCGAAGAATTGATATTCGAGCGTTTACAGGCTTATGACCTGTCATTGGCTAGGTCAAGTGGCCACTTTACGTACTACAAAATTTCCCATTCCGCTTATTAGCGAATATCCACACCAGGTAACATTTTAGATTTTGTATATATGTTACGAATCAAAAATGTTACCTGGTGTGAATTCGCTAATAAGCGGAATGGGGAATGTTGTAGTACATTAAGTGGCCACTTAACCCAGCCGATGACAGGTCATAAGCCATGTAAACGCTCGAATATCCATATTCCTGATTTTGAAAAAATTCTACCTCATCTCTGTAGGGATATAAAAATGTAAGTCAGGAATTGATTCGATAATATCAGATTTTGTGTTTATAATTTGTTACATTACATCCTGTAAATCATAGCTTCTGTCTAATATTTTATAAATTATCAATTCAAAAATTACGTCTAATGGAACACCTATGTGTAAAGTCTAAGTACTAAGTGAGAGCTATAAACATTGAGTTAAGATTATTTCTGCTTTAGCAACCTATAATAATGCTTCTTTACGACTTATGCCCTTACAGCCATTCAGTAGTGTTGAAGTTAAGGGGCTACTAGGTCCACCCTTTGTTAATTGTAAAATGTAGTAAGCGCCCGGATGAGCGCTCGTTAAAACACGACCAAAATCCGATCGAACGTCGCGCCGTTTGGTTTCATTATTATTTGCATCGCGTAGGTATACAAAAAATACACGATAATCTTTAAAATGTAGTAAGCGCCCGGATGAGCGCTCGTTAAAACACTAAATTGAATATAATCAAAAATCTACTAATGTTTTACAAATTTTAATCAGATAATGCACTAGATATATACGTATTCTTTAAAACATTTTTTTTTTAAATCTTATATAATATGTACTGTTTTTGTGTTATGCATCAAATGTTATTAAAAACAGGGGGTTTCTTAAATTAATTGTGATTCAACGAAATATTTAAATAAAAATTTAGTCCGATAATTCACTAGAAAAAGAATTAATAATTACGTCATATATTTTTTTCATTTTTATTTAATGAACCATGAAGTACAAGGGAATTTTGCCCTGACGTACATGAATGTATGGGGGACCCCGTAAGGAGCCTTAAGTCGAAATCACTCACACAAAATGATGCACACTGTCTAATTTGGTCAGAATGTGCTATATATACTACCCGTACCATAAATAACGGCTTTGGAAATGACTTCCAAAGTACTGCCGTGCCGGGTAATTAGGCCCGCTAGATGCTAGGAGGAATAGGGCCTAGACCAAAAAACAGGTTAGCACCTGAATATAATACATACTAAAATACGTGAATAGTATTATAGGATGAATCGGAACCAACGCTATTGTAAACATTCATCTTTAGTATAACTTTATTGATTTTGAAGATTCCGAGATCTGGTGTTAGTTCATACACATTTAAAAAAATATTCTGCAAGATCGTGTAATCAAAATTAATCAAAATCAAACCGCAGAAAATATTTATTACTCGAATAAAACAATATATTATATTACAATTTCAAATTCGACCTCAGACCTCACACAAATTTATTTTGTCCTAGAAATTTATATATTTTTATCTAAAATTGTATTCATACGTGTTTTTTTAAATTAGTTGTAGCTGTATAAAATTATATTTATATTGTTGGTCTCGTCTTTTTGTTGTATTGTTCCTTGAAGTTTTTAATATTTCATAAATGTCCGAGTAAATATAAGGTTTTAGATTGAATTGAAGACACTTCAGAAAATTGGTTTTTATACAGGGTGTAACAAAACTTGATGTACAAGCGTGAAACCAGTGATTCTACGTCATATTTGCGGTCGATTTAGTAGATTTTTGTCCCACAGTTTTCGAGTAATTGAGTACGAAGTATTATTAATTTTTTCAAAATTTTTTATCAAATATAATTTATGAAGTCACAAAGAAAACTAAATAATAAAAACAGCATTTTAATAAGAATTCATGCAATTTTACTTAATCTGCGGTACTAATGAATACTTACATGAGGAGAAAAAAATTGTATTTTCAAGCTGAGATTAAAAAGTCATATTACACATTCAACTCCAAAAATGAAATAGGTTCACCAGTTTTCGGGTCGTACTACGAGTTTTGTTACACCATGTATAATAGTTATGCTATTTTACTAAGCGTTTTTCGTGATTTCGTATTTTTATGGGAGTTGGATCCTGAGAAATACCTATTTTGCCATTTTACGCTAAACAAAAAATTATCTTATTGTGATAATATTTATGTCGAAGGACACCTTCTACATGTTAAGTTATGATACACAAGAAATCCCTAGTTTTGAGAGATTTGAAATACTTATGTAATATTAATTTACTCAAATTTATGTTTTTTCCGTGGATTACTTTAGTTTAATCGTTACCAAATCACCTGTTTTTCTTTTTTCGTTGTATCTACAAATTTAATTTAATTGCTTTGTTGGCTGATATTAATTAGAATACCGGGATTATTGCCAATAATGTTTTCCAAGTATTTATCTTTAATATTCTCACATTAACCCCCCGAAATGCAATTGATGCAACCTACTCCATTCAAACATGTTTATATTGACCGGTCAATTATTGGCGACTCACGCGTCCGCTACGGATTTTTTTTAGGTACGTAAACCCAAACAACATATTTTATGTGAAAACCGTTCGCTCTTCCCCTTTTGTACAGCAAAAGCCTCCACAGACCCTCACAGACTTGACTATAAGATATAAGTTAAATTATTTAATACTATTCTTTTGGATACTACACCTATTAAAAATTTTCGTCGATTGGACTCGATTTCGTAAATTAGTGTCATGATTTAAGTATGTACCTATCAATTAGGTTCTTCCCGATTTTTCATTTTTTATTTAAAAAAATTGATTGATTTTTTAATTTTTTTTACGATGTCTGTTGAATTTTTAGCGCGGTTTGAAATAGCGCTTTTTCAAATCGCTCGCAAAATCCTTCATTTGGCGCGCATGCGGTGTGACGTCACAGCAATATGGGCGCTCACTTCGTAATGAATTTCCCGCCTTCCACGGTAGACGGATATGACGTCATTAGCCAATAACGGGCGTTGAAAATCATTCGTATTTTCGTGTTTTTAAAACATAAATTTATAAATGAAAACAAAATTTTTAATCATTGTGTTTTATATCGTTGGAATTGTAAAAATATACTTTAAATATTTATAACGTTTTTGAGAATATTCGTGCTATCGGAAAGAAACCTATTCTTTTCTGTTTTTGAAGACACTTTGATTAAATTCGTTATGAGTCATATAATAACTGTTATTAACTAACTAACTAACCATCACGCCATTTCCCCGTAGGGGTAGGCAGAGAGGATAGAACGCCATAGCACTCTGTCCTGACAGACTTCCTTTGCTTCCTCTACATTCATACATCTTCTCATGCACATACGCCGATTATTTCGACTTTTCACATGTCCACTTTCACGTACTTGGTCATGCCATGTCTTTCTCGGCCTTCCTCGGCTTCTACATCCAGGCACACTTGCATTTAAACTTCTTTTAGCCGTTCTTTCATCACTCATTCGCTCCACCTGGCCAAACCATCGTGAAAGCCCTTTCTTAATTTTGTCGATAATGCGTATCTCAGCATTGCACTCTGCTCTAATTTCGACATTTGTACACCTATCATACATAGTCTTACCACACATAGATCGCATTTCAACAGCATTCTTTTTCCAACACCACGCTTCACCATACATAAGGGTTGGTACCAGAACTCCGTTGTGTACTGCCAATTTTGCTTCCTTCTTAATAACTTCTTAATAAGTTCTTTAATAACTATTATTGAATAGTTTAATACAAAACTCATGTTCCCAGAGTATTTGCACCGGTTGCTCCACTACCACGGTTTTGATCTTCTTACTTCTTACTAATACAGTTTTACCAATCTGGGATAAACAAGTTTTTCTAACTCGTTCACGTATCATTCTACCGGTCGATGTGTTCTGCTAGTCTAATATCGCTTCTCGGTACTTGAAATACATTTTGCTCTTGATTTTTACGTTGTTAAAGAACTCCACTACGTTCTCATAACGGGTGTTAACATATACAATATACATACGTTCATAATCACACCTTAAACATAAGTGTATCGCAATATGTAATTGCAAATACACAAAATGTTTTATGTAATTCTTCGCAATTCATAAAAAGGAATTGCAGTGTTACGAATAACTTCAACAAAGAATAAATTAGATGAAATTTAACGTAATGTTGTTCGTTTATTTTCTGATAATTTATTATGTTAGTTTAACCAGTTAATTATAATATACAATTACCCTTTATAACCGAATTGTTATTTATATATACAGTGCGCTTGAACATATTTATCTGATTACAGATCGATGATTTTTCGCTTAAAAAAGGCATTGTATTTCCACATAAAAGAAGTAATGTAATCATTAGAAAAATGTACCTATTACTTTCTGATTTTTGCAATTTATTGTATTTTTATGTGATAAAATAATGTATTTTTTGTTGCATTAACAATGTATTTACCTGTTTGTATTGTTTTCCTTTATTTCTTCACAATATAAAAAGCACATTATTTTTTCAATTTGCGGTGCACAAACCGTGAAATAAGCGAGCTGTTTATCCTGATAGATCTTTTTTAATCTTAAGATATTTTATTTACGTATTTTCTCCTTAAAACAAAAAACAGTTTTTCAATGCGAAGTGCCTTTTAAATGTAGTCAGATAAATATGGTCAATGTGTTTTTTAAATTTGCGTACATAAATTTTAGTTACACCGCTCTGCACGTATTTAAAACAAGTTACATAATTGCAATATTTGAATCACATCATTATTATGTAGAATTAGTGTTTATTTCTGAAATGCCCCTGCTATTCTGATCTGTAATTCTAAATCTATCGAACATCGTCAATATTCATGTTGTATGTTTTGCCATTCCTGACTATTCATGAGTTTGGTTTTATAGTATTTTGGATACCTTCATTATTTCTCCGTAAATATTTTAAAATATGCAAAGAATGCCGGTCGGTGATAATTATTTGCTCGAGCATTTTTGTAGGCAACTTACTAGATTTTACAACCCAGGACAAGTGACAGAGAGAATAGACAACCAACTCATAATAAGTTATGGGGGTTTTGTCCCCACTCTCTCTCTCTCTCTCTTCCTAGTTTATGTCTAATACTTGGAAGGTTGTCACATTCAAATCATACGTGAGGCGTGGTCAAAAATATTTCAATCCAAACCTATAAAGTATGTTCTCACTCTGCTCTAATTTCTACATTTCGACGCCTCCTACGTATAATATCGTAACCCACAAAATGCGATTTAACAAACTACGCCCCAAAAAAGCCCTTATTATTGGCCAAATATTTTTTTTGTTTTGGTAGAATTAAAGATATAGTTAAATACAGACGAAATGCACCAAAAACTCAAAATCGACGATTTGTGGGTAACGATATTATACGTAGGAGGCGTCGATTTGTACATCTATCAAACATGGGTCTTACCACACGGTTTTTAGTATGTATTGATTAATTTTAAAAATATTGTCTGGAGAATATATTCAAACTTAACAATATTCACAAATTGGCTTTTAATTAT
Organism: Micrasema minimum; assembly: GCA_022494985.1. Classification (NCBI taxonomy): domain Eukaryota; kingdom Metazoa; phylum Arthropoda; class Insecta; order Trichoptera; family Brachycentridae; genus Micrasema; species Micrasema minimum. The sequence goes on from JAGVSP010001119.1 coordinate 52,455, forward strand.
TATTTAAAGACAGGCTTATTGATTCAGTTCTCGTTTTAATTTCAGCCTATATAAATATTTTCTCGACAAAATGATTGTAGTTAATCGTATTTCCGAAACCGGAACACATTAAATAAAGTTATTTTTACTGAAAATGAATATTTTTATAGTGAAAGTAGACTACCGTTTGCTATAAGGTGGTGTAGCGGTAGCACGTTGGGCTGCCATGCTTGAGGTCGCGAGTTCGACTCCCAATTCGAGTACCAATGCGGTGCTCTATGACAATAACAACAACAAGTTAACTAAGTTGTATTTGCTGTTTTTATCTCATTTCAATACAGGGATAAGGACATTGAAAGGAGGGTTAGTGCAGGTAACAGAGTTAATGGTGCCTTAAAGTCAGTCGTATCTAATAAGTGCTTATCAAAAGAGGCTAAATTGGCAGTGCATAATGGAGTTCTGGTACCAACCCTTATGTATGGAAGCGAAGCATGGTGTTGGAAAAAGAAAGACGAAAGTAGATTGAATGCAGTTGAAATGCGATCTATGTGTGGGAAGACTATGTATGATAGGTGTACAAATGGCGAAATTAGAGCAGAGTGCAAGGCTGAGATAAGCATTATCGACAAAATTAAGAAAGGTCTTTTACGATGGTTCGGTCATGTAGAGCGAATGGATGACGAAAGAACAGCTAAAAAAATATATGATGCCTGTGCCTGGATGTAGAAGTCGAGGAAGGCCGAGAAATACATGGTATGATTAATTAAAACAAGTGCTTGAAAGTGGCATGAGAAGATGTATGAATGTGGAGGAAACGAGAGAAGTGTGCCAGGACAGAGTGGTGTGGCGTTCTATCCTCTCTGCGTTCTATCCTATCGTTAGTTAGTTAGTTAGTCAATACAGGAGTTGAAATGTGCTCGCACCTTGGGCGCTTCCTATTCGGCTAAAACTAGGATGTTGATAGCTTCTTCGTAATGTTTCTCGTTTATCCCGTTTTCGTCGACTCGGTCATTCTATTAATTATTAGGAACAGATAGTTAGCAAAATTGTCACGGAAAGTAGAGGTACATAATAATAATACCTTGTACATAGATATTCGGCTTTTCGCTTTCTCTTTTATGAATTGTTTTTCAGTAGAAAAATATCTACGAGATTCAGTGCCGACATATCGGCGTTTATTTGTTATAAAAGTAATGTTGTCTTATGACATGAGATTAATACAAATATATATATTTATTTATACGAAGTAGAATAATCTTCACAAATACATGTATTTAATTTAAAATATTAAAACAAATTATGATATAGGTATTACGTGCATATAATTTATTAAACTTGTTTTTTGTTATATTTATACTTGTAGTTTTTGGCCTTGTCCGTTCGTTGTACTCACCGAACCTAACGCATCCAACATTTGAAATTGAAATGTGAAGTGAAATTTTCAAAATTCCCAAAACACTCGTCTTAAGGAATGGGTACTAACTGTGGCGTGAAATTCGCCGAATTCCCATAACAATATCGTCGTACGGAATGGGCTACCACTGTGCGTATTAGGAAAATGTATTGTACGTATGTATTTCCCACTTCTTTTGCGAATTGTTCAGCATTATGCGTGAACGGCTCGGTACACAAAATGAGCTTCAGACATTAATAAAGTGATTTAAAATTAATTTGAAAGTAGATTGAATGCAGATTGAAATGCGATCTCTCAGGCGAATGTGTGGTAAGACTATGTATGATAGGTGTACAAATGACGAAATTGGAGCAGATCGCAAGACCGAGATAAGCATCATCGACAAAATTAAGAAAGGGCTTTTACGATGGTTTGGTCATGTGGAGCGAATGGATGATGAAAGAACGGCTAAAAGAAGTTTAAATGCAAGTGAAAGAAATCGAGGAAGGCCGAGAAAGACATGGCATGATCAAGTAAAACAAGTGCTTGAAAGTGGGCATGTAAGAAGTCAGAGACGAAGAATGTATGAATGTGGAGGAAGCAAGAGAAGTGTGCCAGGACACGGTGGTGTGGCGTTCTATCCTCTTCGGGGAAATGGCGTGATGGTTAGTTAGTTAGTTATATTGGAAATTGTCAATTGACCAATACCGATGGTTAAATAACCATAAGAATTATATTTTGGCTCAATTTTATTATTCGACTATAAAATTACACTACGCATGAAACAATCCTAAGTACATACTTATTTACTTAATAAATAATAAAAATATAAAAACAGAAGAAAGAAAGTCCAGTATTTTATCCTAAGCACGTGTCTGTTTATTTATTTGACATAAAATGTGTACCTATACAGATTATGGATTGCTTAAAATAGTTTCCATGTCCCGACATGCTAGATATGAATCCGCGTACGTAGTCTTTGTACCTGTGTCAGAATGTCCAAACTCGATGAAAAGTCCGCCCGTACGCATGTCGATAGTGGGTAGCGGGTAGCGGGTACCGACATTTGCCTACCGGTGAAATTGTTGCGGCGCTCTTTTTGGGGAGGAGTTTACCGTTCGTGTGACGCGACGCGACGCTACAAACCGGTCTAGGGCGCCGGGTGCACGTGTACTCGCAAGCGAACTTGAACCCATTCATCGGGAGCCTTGACTGCGTGACGTATTTAGGTTTGACCCCTGAGAACTACATACTAGAACACCCTGTGGAGCTGTGGCTGAATGTCAAACCATTTTTCCGTAAAAACATAAATATCACCTACACACTGTTTTTACGGGTAGAATGATTTTCGATGAAATTTTAGTCAGCACACACTGCGCGTATATCTCTATTCGTTGAAACGATAATAAAATACAGAGCTAATTAATTGAAGTTCGTAATTGCTAAAATAATAACATATTTTTGATGTGCGTATACCGTTCTCTCTTCGTACATCGTGCATTACTCGCGCCCGACGAATTTGTGTTATGTACCCGTTTTCTCGGGAAAAGTATGCGAGAGAAAGGAGACTATGGAAACTGTAGAAGCAATGTAAATATGCGGCGATGTTTGGTTAGGTACGTGCGGACGGATGTACCGCCGGACACAATACGGTCTCGGGCACGCGATAATATGCGGCTTAGCCATATTATACCGACGCGCGGTGATCCGATGTCGCATTCGGTAGTGAAACGCTTAAATATTCATCGCGGACATTCCTCGCGGCCATATAGGCGCATCGGCGGCGCAGGATGGAATGCCGCCCACGGGCTGCGGCTGCCCAGAACGCTGCCCCGGGCCCTTTGCCCGCCGAATATCGTCACCATATTAATCTGATGATGACCCCTTCTACCAATCATTTTTACATTCCGATGTAAATATGTTATCAATCTTCGTATCGTACTCCATAAGTACCTACCTATATTGATTATGTACGTACCTACTAGGTTCATGGTCGGTTCATACAATTCGGAACAATGCCACCTACAGGTACAATACTAATGTTATTATAATAATATGAGCCGTCCATTATTTCGGTCTACTTTCTACAATAGAACTATACGTCGGACGGACGGACGGACGCAGGTCATTTTCCACGAATCTCTTTAGTTCAGTCAATAAAAATAAAGTATCGAAATGTATTGTAATATTTCGTTTCTAAACCACGTCAAGTGACCTGTAGCTATCACGGATAGCGCACTCCATCGTTTTGTCTTATTTGACTTTTTGTCTTTAGCAGTTTGTTTCTTATGGTTATAAATTTACAATGCGTGCAATGGTCCACCGTCTCGCGTCGGTCGCGTCGACGTAATATTTATGTATTGCATATGGGTGCTGGAACTTATTATTATGTAGTTATTCTTGGTCCATATTTCTGTGGACTTGGGGTAAAAGTTCTCGTGTCAGTTTTGTAGGAGTGGCGTTCGAAGTTTTTATTCATTCCATATCATAGGACACAGCTTGGGTAGTAGTTACACCAATGTATATGTTATTACTTGAAGGTAAGATAATCAGTCTTATGCTTTAGTGCCAATCCAAGGTATCATACGATACGATGTATATATGTATACTATACGTTGGTGACGTAGCGTAGCCCTGTCTACGATTCAAGTAAAAACAGATAACAAACAACCTACCTACAGATGTATCAAAATCCTTGATAAATATCTTATTTCCGAAACATTAAACTTTTATTATCAAGTAATATTAAATTCGTGCTTTTCTTGAGCATTCTTTCAATAATACTGCTCAATTTTGAGGCTAATTCAAATGTAATTTTAGAATATTGAATATTTGCATGTCTACAAGCTATAGAGATTAGTTTTTAATTTGATATCTCATTATGGCAGTCATTCTTCAACGTTCGGTTAGCTATCACTATCATGTTGTATTAGTTTCACCCAGCTCAGGTGGAGAAATTTACACTAACGGTTGTCCTAATCAGAGCTAAACATATTCCACTTAATTATTATTGTTATCAACTAATCATCAGAATGTTAAAGCTATGTTTAGGTTAAAAAAATATATATCATGAAATTTCTTTAATATTTTAAAACTCATTCAGTTTTGTGTGAGTGTTTTTTCGTGGATTGTTTTAAAATTGTTAAAAATCTAATTAGGAATTATTTTATATACTCTGGCCGTGTAATGAATAATGTTTTATAAGATGATTCCTGTACAAGTATGTTTTATTTGTCACCATTTGCTCGATCACAGATCAGTACCGACTCGGTAATAAGCGACGTGATAACGATTTCTTACCCATGGATGTTTAACGTTTTCGCGATCACAATGGGACACGCGTTTAAAGTTATCGATCGGGATTATTAAACGAGCGCATACTAGTCGCGAGCCATTTCCCGAGATATATCTTATTCGCACAAATCTTCATTCAATCTTTATTATAATTTAGCCGGTTTTCGGCAAGCCAAATATTGAGAAAAGCAGTCGACATAATAAAAAAATCCGACAAGCGCGATGATTTGACGTTTGACGGACGGACGCGATATAGCGTAGTTCGGCTCCGCTCGGCTCAGATCGTCGATGCTCGGCTCAGCGATCGCAGTATTGAAAGATATGTCATTGTGATCGCTCAAATCGTTAGCGTTAGCACGTGAATAGCACGCTTTTTAACTACGTCGATAGTTATCTGTGCTTGAGCTACATGAAGTACCTTTCCGATTATTTTCCAAATTCCGATTTACGCTATTTTTATCTTTTTGGTTCGAATCCCAGTTATTAATTGCGTTGTCAGGCTCTTGTTAGGTTTCTTGGATTTTTGAGGCGCTCAATTATTATGTTTTTTAATAACAATGCAACATCCATTATTGGTTTAATTTACTATATGAAGTGCACCTTTCGGCCACCTCAATATGTAAATTTTAAGAACAGAAGATAGATTCTAAGCCCCTTACGAATTTAATGAGTAAAAATCATTCACTCGTCTGTAAAATTTAACTTGGATGTTTGAGACAAATACATTTACATATCTTTATGAACGCGGTTAGGACAAATAATGACGAATATGTTGCGGATGAATCATTTCTCATTTCTTTTGTCTTCGTACTATGGATTGTTCTACACCAGTAAGCTAATAATATTATTATAACATTCCATTCCAGAGACTTTCTTATCGTTGTTTTCCAAATGCTGTATCATTTTAAAATTATCTCTTTTGGACAGCGGAGTACTCCAAAGAGACAAAAGATTATCTTCGAACTCGAAAAACCAACGTTTATCAAGATGATAAATTACCAGTCCACTTAAAAATGTAATTATATTGAAATTTGACCGAATTCTTGACGGAATTCCATTGTTATCATACTATGTCACATTCGACCCTTCAGTTTTGCGGTTACACTCCCCTCTCCCATGAATATAATTGTACTTTAGGCAGAAAAGAAAAACGTTTTTGCAGATTGCATGTTTCGCGTCGTTTTATGAAAGTGCCCCTCAAAAGTAAAATGATGACACGGTCCACCGACCGCGACTGAGGCGTATGAGAAAGCTCTCTTCGGTACCTATTGTAGTTGTGCATACTGCACCGCGTTGCACGCACTGTGATAGCGTTGCCAGTAATATGAAGCTCTTATCATCTGTCCCACCGACCGACCGACGCGACGTTGTCACAACTCACAACAACTGATAACGGGCGGAAGATTGAAGGATGCAGGGCGAACGTCCTGTTTCATCATGATTATCGCTATTGCATCAAATACTTATGCTACTATGTACTTCAAATCAACCATAACTCGTCAATCTTATTCACACGTAATAACAGGTACAATACTGTCGTGATCTAAACGTTAGCTAATCAATGTATGCCAATAGTTAAATTCCTACTTGCTAAAACGGAAATATGTTTCTTCAAGAATCATCATCATCATCATACCATATCCGCTCGCTATGTGGAGCATATGGAATCCACAAACTGCCTCCAGGCCAAGTCAAGTCCACGTCCGCAAACTGCCGACGAATTGTCAACAGTGGACGACCAGGACGCCGAGAACCTGATGCCTTGTAAAATAGGCAAGCATGGTGGCGGCTCTCGGGAGGCGTACGTAGTATATGGCCTGGCCAGCCGAAACGCCTTCCCCGGATGACAGTAGATACCAAGGGTTGGGTTGCTTACCTCTGTGTTCCTTACAAAGTCAAACCACCGCACACCTAAAATTCTTCTAAGACACCTATTCTCTGCACTCAGAAGTCTGCTATCTTGGGCCCTTGTTAGGTGCCACGATTCGCAGCCATAGAGGAGATTCAAGAATAGAGTGCAAAATCACTCGCTATTCCAAAGTATCGCATACGATTTTCAGTTCAGCATTGGGTCCCCGTTTCAATCATTAATGCGTAGATAAGGCTCGTTTTGAGGTTCAAAGAGTATATTAAGAAGGGGTTATTTTCCCCATAGGGGTTTTTCTTTTAGTTGAAATTTTCACTTTCATGTAAGTGTAGGTTCCTAACTACTGTCAGGTTTAGATGGTGTAGTTTGGAAACGCACACACAGTTTGGTTTCAAATTAGAACAGAATGACAAAATATTTGTAGGTACATCAGTCAAATATTATATGAAATTATGAAATTAAACAACTTTTGTTTTAAACTACTTTTTTATTATTTAATAATCCAACCGGTTTCGGAGACACTACTCCTTCATCAGGGATTTGTATAAAAAATAATTTAAAATTAAGTAATAAGTCGCTAACTAAATATTATATGCATTGAAGGGTATCTCGAGTCATCGACACAAGTTTGATTTTTATAAGATAGATAGATAGATAGATAACTCGCAAGATTTGTGGGTAAATTCCGATCGTTAATAATTGATCGTCACTTGGACACTTGCGACCGTTATGCCAGCGGATGTTCTCCATAATCGTTCTCTATCCCTGACGTGAACATTTATTTAATGAGACACTCTAAATTCGCCCTATCAATTAAAATAAAAGTGGAATAAAGTAATTAACGAGGGTTAAAACATACTAATCTTTTTATTGGTGTTATTATATGTATTTCCTTTAAATGAACACTGTTCAAAATATAAATATTCTGTTACACCACGACGAAAAATAAATATTCTTTACCTTAAAATACCTATTGTGATAAATGTATTGGCGTAGGGTGGGATAATAAAATCAGAAATAATTATGTATAAACTAAAATTTTGTATTATAACATATTTCGTTTTCCCTAGATATTATCTTTGATTTATCTGTCCAATGGATTATTGATTCCGATATTATCTACACATAATATGAGGTAAAATCACAATAGAATTGTGTAGGTTGTTGGTACTATGGTAATAATTAGTCATCTTACCGAAAAAAATAACTAACTAACTAACCATCACGCCAATTCCCCGTAAGGGTAGGCAGAGAGGATAGAACGCCATACCACTCTGTCCTGACAGACTTCCTTTGCTTCCTCTACATTCATACATGCACATACGCCGATTATTTTGACTTTTCACATGTCCACTTTCAAGTACTTGACGTACTTGGTCATGCCATGTCTTTCTCGGCCTTCCGCGGCTTCTGCATCCAGGCACACTTGCATTTAAACTTATTTTAGCCGTTCTTTCATCACTCATTCGCTCCACATGACCAAACCATCGTAAAAGCCCTTTATAAATTTAGTCGGCGAAACTTGAACTCTATTTTCATGTCAGTAATCTTACATGTTTATTCAAAGCATAAGTATAAAACATTAATTTTTACTAAGAAATGCAATAATTCTGAAGTTTTACACGTTAAGAATGCATTGAAAAATGACCTACTTGCATTGCAAATAATATAGGAATTGATCAATTTTATGTAGTAGTCAGAAGGGTATTACAAAATAATAGTTGATGTGCTAATCATACTAATTACACAATTATGAAGGTTACGCTAATACCGTGGCATATAAACTAAAATTGTTATTTTTGCATATTTATCTGGGTACCTACAAAACAACACAAATATGGTAAATGCAGCGCGGGTCTAGCCCAGTGAGGTATTCATAATGTATTAAAAATCAAATGTCAATTAACAATGTGAATCAGCTAATTAAATCAATAAAATACTGTTTTGAAAAGTCGAATCAGGATTTTCATTGCATCTATTGTTTAGTGTATTGTATTTAGTTCACCTTTAACAAATAACATAGGTGTAAAATTTCTTTCTTGGTAAATGAGTGTAGGTACCTGTTAATTGTAGAATTTTCACAAAATTTTCGGAAATCGGTTTCTACAAATATAACTACACTCGTGCATCAACCACACTAATTATTTCCATTTACTTAATGCCTTGTTTTTTATTACTATTTTACTGCTAATCGGCAATTCCCTACGAAATTGTACGATTTTCAAAAATATGACGGAAAGAAAACAACCATCGTTGTATGCATTGTACATGCTAGATTTTGCTAAACATATTTTATTTAAACTTACTTTAAAATTGTAGTTAAGTTTCTTCAATGAATTAAAATGTGCTGGAACTTACTGTATAGTTTATTCAATGAATTAAAAGGTGTTGGAACTCACTTTAAAGTTTCTTTAATGAATTAAAAGGTAATACACTTAAAAATATGTACACTTAATTTTGGACCGGCCGTAATTTAGGGAATTCGTTGAAGCATTATTATGATTTCGTGCACTAATATGGTTTTACCACTGATTATCAAAATCGGTAATGCACTTTCTTTGACTTTGAAATGGTAATTGCGCAAATCTATCCAGTGTTACAAAGGGCACCTTTTTATTGATTGTTTTACACTCTTATGTTCGGTGTTTCTTGAAACCGTATTTTATTCATAATACATTGTATTGATTTTTTAACGAAATCATCCGTTAAATCTACTCAATTGTATTTAACATACCTGTTTATGTATGGTTATAATAAATAAAAAAAAATATTAATAATAATTATTATTATTATTGTTATTACAATTCAATCTAAAATAAACGCCTTGAAGAATAGGGTTCTTCCCGATAGCATGAATATCCTTGAAAACGTTATAAATATTTAAAGTATATTTTTACAATTCCAACGATATAAAACACAATGATCAAAATTTTTGTTTTCATTTATAAATGTATGTTTTAAAAACACGATAATACGAAAGATTTTTAACGCCCGTTATTGGCTAATGACGTCATACCCGTCTTCCGTGAAAGGAGTGAAATTCATTCCGTAGTGAGCGCCTATATTGATGTGACGTCACACCGCATGCGCGCCAAATGGAGGATTTTGCGAGCGATTTGAAAAAGCGCTATTTCAAACCGCGCTAGAAAATTCATATGACATCGTAAAAATAAAAATTCCCTAGATATTGTTATTTTCCAATCAATTTTTTGAAATTAAAAAAAAAATCGGGAAGAACCCAATTGTTATTCATCCTGCTAGCCCTGCTTGGTATAAATTTAGTTGCAGGCAATCAATTGGAACATTTTCCGGATTGCTCTAGAATTAGATAAAAGAGGATTAGGAATCATGAGAAGAGAAAGCTGATAAGTTGTAAACGTGTGTTCAAATAATGTAGCGTTATTACTGCCGATGTAAAGTAATACTAAACCCAGATTTCACAACCAGTTAAATGTCACCATTACTACCTACTACTGTAGGTTGCATCGCTTTATCATATACCTAATATTATCAATTCCTGATTTATTTCTAATTTGTGATTTTTCTTTGCAAAAAAAGTAACAAATCAAATAATAAATATTGCTGATATCCCAACAGAGACAGAGAAACTCTGGAAACGAATGTGGATTATCTAGGCGGTTACAGGGCTTATGACCTGTCATTGGCTGGGTTTAAGTGGCCAAGATGGCCACTCGATGTTTTACACATTCCCATATATGACAAATTTTTTAAACTTGTATGTATTGAACTCGCGTTCGTAATATCACAACAAGTGAATTTTTCACTGTTGAGAAGATTGTTAGCGATCAATCTTTATTGGTGTAGGTAAGGCTCATCCGAACTTAAATACTTACTAGAAGACGCCTGAAGATGTCTCTCCAATTTTTATTTGCTTTATATTTTAATTAGTAAATCTTGATATTAGCCCAGCATGGGTATAATCCAGTAATTTGTCTACAAGTATTTGTACACATTCGAAATGTTGTTAAAAAAAATATATATTGCTGCTGTATTAGAATACTTAAGTAAACCAAAGATGTTATAGGTATCCTCACAAGTCATTGAACCAGATGTACCTGGCACGGTTATTGCCGACCATTTGAAACAGCCCCGGAATTGAAACATTAGGGACAATAGAAACAATCGAAATGCCTCCAAATGAAAAGAAGCTTCCATCACGCCGTTTTCTTGCACATCGCCTAAAGTTCACAGTTCAGGCAGTCCCCAGTCCCGACCTGACCAGTGCCAGATTTTGTGACGAAATATGCACGATGAATTGCCAATTGCAGTTGTACTCGAGGCAATTAATTGTTGCATTGTTTGGCGTTTGATCCTTTGTCATTCCCACAAACTTAAAACAATTTATCTTACATGTTCATTAAAACAAAATCGTAATATATATTTTTAAGTATATTTGTAAGATTTTTTTTTTCAAATCACAAATGTTTGAACAATATGTGCTTTTTAAAAAAAATATATCATTTCGTACATTGGAGGAAGAACTAATTAGGAATATATTTAGTATTTTTTACTATACTACCCACTTACTACAATGTATTAGTTCATCGCACTAAGGAAAATAAAATGCAATTTGACTTTTACACTGTAATAAAGTTAATCTAATGCCCACTTTGTATGAGACAGTTTCTTGTTCAGAAAACTACACAGTTTCTTGTTCAGAAAAACTGTGCAGTCTGTCAAACTTCTGTCAAAAGACACGCTAAATATGTGTATTTTTGAAACGCGATTGTAAGTTATTATCGTATGTTTGCTCTCAGGAAATTGTATATTTAGCTAATTATGTATATATGTTATTGTTTTTTTACGTATTTAAAAGCATACAATAAACCAATGTCTATTTAAACGTTTACATAAAAAACATTGACTGTCATGTCAGCTTAAATCTGACACTAGCACACAGTTTTTCATGCAGTTTTACCTTTATACGGGACCGTTTTCAGACTGCACAGAAAACTGTGTAGTAAACTGCGCCATATAAAGATAGCTTAAGACCCAACCGTTTATTTTCTGTTGGTAGATAAACACGGGTTATTCACTTGACATGACATTTTCTCAACTCATGCATCAGAGCAGACTTCTTCAATTAAAAAGAAAACGTAGCGATAAGCGACCTATGAATTATAGTTATGCAGTTTGCGATATTTTTTACAGTTATATCCGAGTATGTGTAGTGTTGTCTTACGAAAAGAGATTAAAATAAATTTTCACAATAGAAGTGTCATAAGGCATTGTACACATGCAGAATCGATTAATATGTAGTTTAAATTAAAATAGTTAAGATAATATTAGTTAATGGCGTCCGGAATTTCGTTCGGAAAAATAACCAATAATCCCTTTCTTGGCATTGAAATGTTTTGACGAAGACCCGCAACTGCAGTTTGATAACCACTGGTTCACTAGAAGGGTAAACTTCACTATTGCTGAGTTCATTGGACATCGTTTTATGTTATTGACAATAAAACTGTTATCAACCTTTATGTGAGTTATTTTACGTATTAATTTCTTTAATTTATCATATTATAAGTACGGCGTGGCTATCTAAGTTTTTCATCGCAATGAACTTTCGCTATTACAATACGGTTCAATTTAATAACTAGTCCACTGTTGTTTGTACAGCTTTTTCGTTTTTTACAATTTGACATCTCAACAGAGACGAGAAATTTGGAAGGGAATATGGATATCTAGGCGTTTACAGGGCTTATGACCTGTCATATGGTGTATTAAGTGGCCACTTGATGTATTACAACATTCCCCATTTCCATCTAGTATTTGAAATATTTAGGTTTGTACACTGGCATACAAATATACCATTAGATTTGAACCCAACAATACATTTTATGATTGTTGTCTATTGATATGATCATTCGTATCATAAATATTTCCGACGACTGTGTGTATGTACATGTATGTTACATTTTAGCTAACTCATTTTAGCAATAAAGATAAATTTTGCATGATTTTTCAAAGAAAAGTGATGCAATCTTATAATATTTACTGCCTGACCTGACTAGCTAACTCATACCACATTATATTTGATCTAAATCTCTTTCCATTGTTCTACAATTTATTGGAGGAGGCGTTTTATATTTGATGTGGAATAATCGGGGCCGTAATTCTCTCGCTGGGGCTGTTGGTTTAAAGTCGAGTTATTCGGCAAAGTCCGCCACCCGCCAAATACCGCTGCTATGGGATGCAAGATGCAACCTAAGTTCGCCAACGCCCATGTGCACAGCACAGCGCAGCGAGTACACAGAGCCCTGTTGTCTAACCTAACCAACATAAATGGGTGCATACCATACTGTTTAATTGGGTTCATCGTACAAATAACAAGTACCAGTCGTTTTTATTATTTTTGTTCCAAGTGGCACGGCTGCGTCTGTGAGAGCGTTAACCGCAATGAACGACTGTGAATTACGTTCACAGTTGCTAGGCAAAGGGGGGCAAGTGACATATCGCGACTTTTCAGAAGGGTGAAAATAGGAAACATGATATATCACAACTTTCTCAATCAATAAAACAATCCTTCCTAGACAAAATCCAGTGTTTGTCTACACATATTTGGAGGTACCCAAATTATTCAAACAAATAATAATAGTCAAGTAAATATAAACTATTTATGTTGAAATTAGAGCAGAATGCAAGGCTGAGATAAGCATTATCGACAAAATTAAGAAAGGTCTTTTACGTTGGTTCGGTCATGTAGAGCGAATGGATGATGAAAGAACGGCTAAAAAAATATATGATGCGACTGTGTCTGGGTGTAGAAGTCGAGGAAGGCCGAGAAAGACATGGCATGATCAAGTAAAACAAGTGCTTGAAAGTGGGCATGTAAGAAGTCAGAGAAGAAGAATGTATGAATGTGGAGGAAGCAAGAGAAGTGTGCCAGGACACAGTGGTGTGGCGTTCTATCCTCTCTGCCTACCCCTTCGGGGAAATGGAGTGATGGATAGTTAGTTAGTTTAGTAAATATAATGTTTAGATTGCTTTAAAAGCACTTCAGTAACTAGGTTTTCATAAAATAGTGTTGCTAATTTATTATGCATTTTTCGTGATTTCGTATTTTTGTGGAAGTTGGATCATGAGAAATACCTAAATTTGCTATTTTACGCTTAAAAAAATAACTTTTGGTGATAATGAATACAAGGACACCTTACTTGTCGTAGCGGTGAAGACAGTCAACCCATATGGGGCTTAGCTCTCTTTACCACCACGGCGACGATATTATGGTACACAAGAAATCCCTAGTTTTAGGTATAAGTAGACTTAGAAATTTAGAAACTCGCACTTTGGGAGATTTTGGATATTCAATATTTACTCAATATTTATTTTTTTCCGGGGATTATCATTAATCATTACTTTAGGTAAATCGTCTTAAAACAAACCATTATGTACAAAATCACCAGTTCTCCATTTTCGTTCTCCCCTAAAGTTAAATTGGCGTTGTTGGCTCATTTATTATTAATTTTTAGAAATCGTTGATAACGTTTTCCAAGTATTTATCTTTTATATTTTAACATTATCCCTGTAGCTCAAGCACAGATAACTATCGACGTAGTTAAAAGCGTGCTATTTACGTGCTAACGCTTAACGATTTGACCGATCACAGTTCGATATCGTGGTAGCGGTTCGGCTGTGTTCGGACGTTTCCGCCTAGCCGATGATAGCCGACTGGGGCCGATGCGGCCATTGATCGCGGCCTTACGTCAAATGTCAAATCAATGCGCTTGTCGGATTATTATATTATCGACTGCTTTTCTCAATATTTGGCTTCCCGAAAACCGGCTAAATTATAATAAATATTGAATTAATACATATGCGAATAAGATATTTCTCGGGAAATGGCTCGCGAATAGTATGGCTCGTTTAATAATCCCGATCGATAACTTTTAACGCGTGTTCCATTGTGATCGCGAAAACGTTAAACATCCATGGGTAAGAAATCGTTATCACGTCGCTTATTACCGAATCGGTACTGATCTGTGATCGAGCAACTGAAGTGCAATTAATGCAACTTGCTCTATAACAACGTATTTATATTGACTGGTCTATAAGTATTTACAGTGTTTATTAGTTAAATTTTGGAGGTCGTATCATTAAAACCGCATAAATATTTTAGGATACCTAAAAATATTTGGATTTTAAAACGGAACAATTTTTTTTAACTCATGTTTTTATTTTTCGATATTGGTACGGTTACATTTTTTCGTTGGAACGAAAGTATTGATAACCAGTCGGCTTAGACCAAGTATTATCTTGTAGGTAATTTAATCTGTAAAGAACGGCCATTTTAGCAGCTAGATTTGTTTTGAACCCTATGAAAATAACATATTATATAATGACCGAAATGTAAGAAAAAGTAGACCGAAATGTAACTTACGCCTCTGTATGTTGGGATCGTCGACATACAAATCGTCGCTCATAGCTTCCATGAGCCACGACAAACTGATGCATTCCGACAGTAATTTATTATAACTTGTTCCCAACAAGCAAGTTGAGAAAATTCCCGGGATTTACTTCTGTGCACTGTAAAAACGCCGTTTCCTACAGCTACTAAATTTTACCGCCTTAATCTGCAATCCGCAGATGTTACAAATTAAACTGGCGACGCGCGACGCGCGACGGTAGAACAAATTCTCGACTCCTGTGTTTGATATCAATTTTTGTAAGGTTGTGACTTTAAACATACCATTTTGACAACATTTACTCAATTGTATTGTGTCTTTTGTAAGGATAGGATGGTCTTTGGATAGGTATTGTGATAGGGTACGGCGGGGGACGTATGAAATAGTGTCTGCCAGATAGGATGATAGTGTGAGATGCACACATGCGTTCTGTCCCCTCCCCTCTTTTCCCTAATCCCCCCTCCATTGAGACCCTGACCGCGGATGCACGGGTGGGTGTCTGGGATGGGGGGCCTGGCGAGGCGGGATTCCGGTCTCCACACGGGTGGTTGTAATTACTAATACATAATGATCGGGGTAGAAACTAACATCCCTACCACTGTTAATTTGGGCCGACTCTGGTTGGTTTGGGTGATGGAAACAATGACAATTATAATACATAAGCCGAGACGGTGGTAGGGGTGCAATGAAAGCATTTGTTCGCGTACATAATCGTAAATTCATCCGTATTTTATATCACACTAACAATCTTAAAATCGCGGTTTAGCTTGTTGAAAAAATCGGTAGAGTTGGCTGGACTGAAAAAAGACTCGATAGTCTTTAAAGCAGTCTAGGGAAAGGGTGGGGCTTTCATTGTATACCATTTTGACATATTGTCCGAACAAAAATAAACTTATAATAAACGATCAAAAATATTATTATTATAGTACAAACTCCTTCATCAAAATACAAAATACATAATTTTAAAATCTCACATACAAATTCCCAGAATGCGTAATTGCCCTAGTCTGCTCAAGTTACCCGTAATATAAAAAATAATAAGTAAAGCGCGTTTGCGGTTATTTTTCACAAAAATAGCGCTATATAAGTTAGCTGATTATTATTATTATTAATAATATTATGTACTTAATAATGCATCATTAGGTACGGATATAGAAAAAATGGAATACTTATAAATTAACGTTTTTTGTAATAAGACAATTATTTTAGTGTACCATAATATTAAATTATTAGAGCACTTTCCTTACATTACGTCGACATTTTCGTGCTGTTTTTACCCCCATTTGTCAGTAAAAACTGTCTTTATAGGAAAATATCTAACCCAAAATTATTGTCTGAAGAGGCAACCAAAATAAAATTAAATATCATTCATCATTACATAAAATTTTATTAGTAATATTGATTATTATTATTATAGTGATTCCTCCAAGGGAATGTGTTGGTTTCCCGGTGGTAGGAATTTGAAACAATTTAATAATCGCAACCTCTACCTCGTCTTTGGGTGGCCCAAAATATTATTCGGAAAATATCACGTATGCATTTAAAAAAAAATCGGTTCAATAACAATTGCAATAAAATATATGATTCATTGCTAATAAACAAACAATGCATTAGTATTAGTCATTGAAATATTTATGTATCAGTGAGCATGTTTCAATCTTTTGGAAACTAAATAAATATGGTACTCATACGAATGCAACCATCAGGCTGAAAGTCATATTTGTGAAACGAGTCTAAGCTGAGTTCTTAACTCAATAAATATTAAAATTTTATGCCTAGAACACAGTCTAGATTAATTTCATAACTGATGGTTAGTTAATGTCATAGTTATGAATCTATGACATTCATCAAAAAAAAGTCTTTGCTAACTTGGGAAACTTGAGTCGTCGTCCATCTCAATTTTGTGGTACTGATGGAAATTTTGGCCACATTTATTGCTTCGTACGGAGAGACGTCTATGTCTATCTACTCAAATTGAATTATTTTGCGAAAAGTTCATCTTCACTGAATGCTGTCGAAATGTGATCTCTCGGCTAATGTGTGGTAAAACCATGTATGAACAGACAAAATTTAGAAAGGTCTTTTACGATGGTTTGGTCATGTGGAGCGAATGAGTGATGAAAGAACAGCCAAAAGAAGTTTTAATGTAAGATCATGATCAAGTAAGTACTTGTAGCATGTGAAGAGTCGGAATAATCGGCGTGCGTGCATGAGAATATGTATGAATGTGGAGGAAGCGAGGGAAGTGTGCCAGGACAGAGTGATGTGGCGTTCTTACCTATCTGCCTACCACTTGGGGGAGATGGTGAATAAAGTTCATCGTTCAGCTTCAAGCTATAATAAATTCTAATGTCAGAGAAAAATATCACAGTCACACTGCTGACTGTTCAATGCTGAGCGTCGCGTCGCGTCGCGTCGTGGTCCTCTGAATGTAGGTACCGGTATATAGGCTGGGCCCCGTTAGCTTATATATTTGGTCACCCACCTCTCACTCACTCCTCCCCTCAACACACATCACCAACTTTTCCAGATCATCTCTGTTTCTGAAATAGGAAAAAAGATAGGTATTCTTTTTCGGCATATCACATTTCGCGGTCACTACCTATTGTCTTGGTAAAATGAGGAATATGGGAAAATAACACATTCTTTCTTCTTTCTTATCATTCTGAAAATATTCCAATCGTAAATATTATATTCTTATCGTTCCGTAACGGTTTAAAAGAGCACATTATTATTGTTTGGCGACAGAGTAAAAAAAAACATGTGTGCAGTTCACACACCAGGTAGAAGTGAAACCTTAATAAAACTAAGCTGAGAGAGAATGAGATAAATGCAGTATCAGGAGTGGGTGGGATAATTATAGGATTTATTTATTTTAAATATTGGTACCCAGTTGATAATTTTTTTTTCATTTTATTATTCATGATCCATGTCTTCAATTTCTACAAGTGATACGAGCGGCTTATGATAACTAAAGTATGAGACAAAAGTTTTTGTTTCGATTTTATCAATATATCTGTGAAATACCGCGTCAAGGCGCCTTCTCCCTCGGTTTTGCTACAAAATTTTGGGAGTCGAATCTACCTCTTCAGATACATGAATAGAACAAATTCTGTTTTATAGCCTAGGACCTCCACATTATAAAAGTATAAGGGGTGCCGGCGATCAACTGGTAGATGTATCTGATGAGGTAGATGGAACTACTGTCAGCCGGCGGAAACTGTGTTCTATCTCATTCTCTCGCAGGCTAAATCCCATAGATCTATATGTTTGTCTCTTTTTAGTCGCTTTTTCGTTTCATAAATTTTCAAATCACTCCCAACGATTCTAAAGAAGTTTTCACTTCAATAACCGCGTTCAAAAAGTAAAAATAATATAAATAATCACTGGGGGGTTATTAAATCAATTCACACATACTGGAATTAATAAATTATACCGAAATCGCATCCCTAATATGAACTGGGATTTAAATTCAATCAATATTAAATTATTGAAATAAAGCACTGTTTTACACCACTGAGTCAATAATAAAACACTAGTTACGGACTTGTACAGTTCTGTTCATTTACAGGTGTAACTGAATGTAATATAAGAAGTAAAATTGTATTCTAATGATCAAATGAAAAACTGTTACATATATTTGTTTTGATAAACATGCAAATCTATCATAAGGTAGATCTAATAGACGAAGCTTTTGAAGCAAGTTTTGGAAATTATTTTATTTTTCACTAAATTTAAGACTCGTTATAACGCAATAAATTACATTAGGTACCCTCATGAATAAAATATTAATGTAATATGGCAAATTTGTGTGTATTCGCCGTTATTCAGCTTTCAATAATAACTCGTTTATTCAACTTGTATGAATCATTCCGATATAATATTGTCGTTTCCGCAAAAGCGTCGCTATTATTAACACAATCATGTCCTACTAAAATTATGATAAGTATTTTAATTTCATTTCCTTGCACACTTGGCACGGTTATATCTGCATACAGTGGGAAGATACTGATAGCCAATAAAATATCAACACTGTCCATTCTATACGTTGTTTGTGTTCTTCTACTAAAGCAAGTTTTCATTGTGCATCAAACATCCTCAGTTTTCAACAACGAATTTTACCTTGTCTAGCATAAACAATCGCCCTTAGCATACGTTAATTTCTTCGGTGGCAATGATTTTCCATACAAAGTTGTGAATTCGATCTCGATGTTTGCTTATGCTAAGCACCCTGTGCTGTTCGTTTTAATCTAAGGTATTGAAAATTTTTTCTAGTTTTATTCACATAATAAACTACAAAATGTTAAAATAAAAATTTTTTAAGCAACCAGATATACTTTTACGAATATCTGTTAAAATAGAATGATTAAATCAATATTCTTCATTAAATTCGCGATTTCAGTAAATTATCATTTGTCTTATTCAATTTGGGCATTCAATGATGATTATTATTGTCTCTACATACCAACATATTCGGAATTCAAACGCATTCAGCGATACTTGGAGAGTGATCCGTTTTTTTGTAAGCTTAAAACCATATTATACAGGGTGTAACAAAACTCGATGTACAAGCGGGAAACCAGTGAATTACATCATAACAGTCGATTGTTTGTGGAATAAGATTTTTTTATTTGACCCATAGTTTTCGAGAAAATTGAGTATGAAGTTGATTTTTTTTTGGAATATTTTTGCAAATTGTTGTCAAATATTATGTATTTAGTCAAATAAATACTTCATATAGAAAACAAAATAAAAAAACGCGTTTTCATAAGAATTTGAGCAAATTTACTTAATCTCCCATACTTACGAAAACTTTTGGGAGAAAAAATAATTTTTTTTTTCAAGCTCAGATTAAAAAGTCATATTACAAAATCGTTTCCAAATACGATGTAGATTCACCAGTTTTCGGGTTGCACTACGAGTTTTGTTACACCCTGTATAAGTACATATATAACAATATACCTAGTACATACCAACTTACCAACCTGGCCTGAGCTAAACACAAAACTTAGAAAAATCAATATGTTTTCTGTTATATCCGGTCCGCCTCGTAGCATAGTGGTACCGCATTTGGCTACCGAGTTCGATTCCTGTAGGGGGTCAACATGAAATATTTATTTACATGTGACTTTCATATCAATATTTCATGTGTGATACCTTGGACTGGTGCTGAAGCGTAAGACTGATCATCCTTCATTCATGTAATAAAATGATCAAGATACACTGCACTTGGTGTGCCAATGCAGTGTCCTATGCACCATTGGGTGCGGGTAAGGGAAAGTATTAGTAGTATATCCGATTGTTTGAAAGCAGCCCCAAAATTGAAATGTCACATTATATTATTAAAAATGGAAGAGTGGTTGGAAAGTTCCTTACCACTACAGCACCGTTTCAAAAGGAACATGTTAGCCTGGTTCTTTAAAATGATTAAACAAATTACCTACTTAACCGTGCCTTAAAGTTAACGGTGCCTTAAAGTCGGTCGTATCTAATAAGTGCTTATCAAAAGAGGCTAAATTGGCAGTTCATAATGTAGTTCTGGTACCAACCCTTATGAATGGTAGTAAAGCGTGGTGTTGGAAAAAGAAGGACGAAAGTAGATTGATTGCAGTTGAAATGCGATCTATGTGTGGTGAGACTATGAATGATAGGTGCACAAATGTCGAAATTAGAGCAGAGTAGTAAGCATTATCGACAAAATTAAGAAAGGTGTTTTTCGATGATTCTGTCATGTAGTGCGAATGGATGACGAAAGAACGGCTAAAAAAATATATGATGCGACTGTGCCTGGATGTAGAAATCGAGGAAGGCCGAGAAAGACATGGCACGATCAAGTAAAACAAGTGCTTGAAAGTGGTCATGTAAGAAGTCGGAATAATCGACGCGCGTGCATGAGAAGATGTATGAATGTGGAGGAAGCAAGAGAAGTGTGCCAGGACAGAGTGGTGTGGCGTTGTATCCTCTCTGCCTACCCCTTCGGAGAAATGGTCGTGATGGTTAGTTAGTTAGTTACCTACTTCAAAAAGCATATTGAAATCGACTCAACTTCTCTATTGCAGACCACAATAATAGTCCTTGTTGGTTTGTTATTGTAATCGGTGTAGTAGCTAATTATCCATTGTTTTATTATACATACGATGATGGAGGGATTATTCATACATATCAGCGCTAATACGTTGTAGGTACTTTCAGTTTCAAACGAATAATCGCATTCCCTTTCAGCGGGATAAAAATAATATTATTCTGTATGTAGCGATCGTTAATAACCCACTGGGTACTTTAAACACTTGAGGGAGGAATTTAGTAATCCTTGTGAAATATGAGGGCACTCGCCCTCTGTTTAGTAGCCCAGTTCTTTGAAGGTTCCGGTTAATGGAGGGCGAAATCTCACTAACGAGAACACAATAATAGCTAGCTCACGGGTCGCAGTGACGATAGGAACCTGGACACACATCGAGATCGAATTCACCACTTGGTATGGAAAATCATTGCCCGTAGCTTACGTTAATTTCTTCGCTGGCAATGATTTTCCATTCAAAGGGGTGAAATCGATATCGATGTTTGTTTGTGCTTAGCACTCTGGTTAGACAGATCGATCTGCGTTGCACTGTCCATAGTTAAGGATCTATACCGGGATAATAGGGTTCTTCCCGATAGCATGAATATCCTTGAAAACGTTATAAATATTTGAAGTATATTTTTACAATTCCAACGATATAAAACACAATGATCAAAAATGTTGTTTTCATTTATAAATTTATGTTTTAAAAACACGAAATTACGAGTGACTTTTTAACGCCGTTATTGGCTAATGACGTCATACCCGTCCATCATGAAAGGCGGGAAATTCATTACGAAGTGAGCGCCCATATTGATGTGACGCCAAATGGAGGATTTTGCGAGCGAATTGAAAAAGCGCTATTTCAAACCGCGCTAGAAAATTCATATGACATCGTAAAAATTAAAAAAAAATTCCCTTGATATTGTTATTTTTCAATCAATTTTTTTTAATAAAAAATCGGATAGAACCCAATTGGAATCTTTTTACCATCGTAGTAAAGCGCATTTTCATCTACAATAGTAACGAATGTTCGTTGGAAAATTTCGTACTTGTAACATGGTGAAGTAGGATTGTATTAGGTAGTTTCTACTCGGGTAGTATGTATTCAGGTAGGTACGGTACGAGTGCAGTTGACGCAAGTGAATGCAGCCAATGTTATCGATCCTGCTGTAAATTAGCTCCACTACACGGAACATTTCATGCGTTTTCTCATATTCCATTGACACAATTAGAATCGTGTTACATTCGACATTATTGGATATGTCGTTACAGCGGCACCTCAAATCTGCCGGACTCGACTATGCCACAATCCAAACCTGACTACATACAATATCATAATACCTACATACATATTATTATCATTGTGACATATTTTTCTCCAGTCTCAAAACCACGCGGATTCCAAGTAGGGAAGTATGTATGGCCTATGGCATATAATATATATGTATACAACATTTTGGGCGCGTTCAAATACTTGTACACAAATCTGAATTTTATCCCACGACGGGAGTAGGTATATATTTCATTTTATATCCCTACAGAGATGAGGTAGAATTTTTTTCAAATTCAGGAATATGGATATTCGAGCGTTTACGGGGCTTATGACCTGTAATTGGCTGGGTTAAGTGGACACTTTACGTACTACAACATTCCCCATTCCGCTTATTCCATAATTATCCATTTATCCATATTCCTGAATTTGAAAAAAATTCTTCCTCATCTTTGTAGGGATATAAAATGAAAAATATATATGTATATATTTATACAGGGTGTAACAAAACTCGATGTACAAGCAGGAATCCAGTGATTCTACATCATATTTGGAGTCGATTTGTAGAATATTTTTTTTTTGGTTTGACCCTTAGTTTTTGAGAAAATTTAGTACGAAGTTCATTTTTTTTTTTTTTTCGCAATTGTTATCAACCATCATGTATTTATTCAAATTAATACTACCCATAAAGTACACAAAATTTTAAATGCGTTTTTATAAGAATTTGAGTAATTTTACTTAATTTTCCATACTTTAAAAAAAAAAAATTTTCAAGTTCATATTAAAAATTCATATTACACAATCGTCTCCAAATACGATGTAGATTCATCAGTTTTCGGGTTGTACTACGAGTTTTGTTACACCCCGTATAGGTAGATAAAAAATAAGCATTCGAATAAGGTGTAAATCGGTGTAATGAGATTCCTTTTTATTCCAAAACTCTCAGCTAATTCGATATAAATGTACTGAAAGTGTATTATGTGGTTCAGTTTCTACTATGATTAAAACCAGTATTTGGAAGAAATAAACTTTTTACGCCTTGTAGGGGTCTATGGAAGTAATTTGAGTATTGCGTTTTAAAGGGAACATAGTTAAGAGTGGGGATGATATATGAAATGTTTGATTATTAATTTAGTTATTATTAGAATTCAGATTTTTATGTATTTCAATGATTTCAAGGTTATTCATATTTGCTCCTTTATGGTTTACTTGATGTAGAAGTTTTAGTTTTTGATTATTAAATGTGTAGTTATTTTCCATAATATAATTGGCAAATTCTGAGAAATTAAAGTTAGTAAGACAGCGACGGTGTTCGTTAATTCTTATTTTTAGATTGCGGGCTGTTTGTCCAAAGTTACTCCCGAAACCAGGTAGTGTAGGTAAATTTTATTTCTACAGAATAAAACAATAACATCGTTTTATTTTATCATAATTAAGTATAAGGTATGTTATGTTTTCGAGTACATTTTTAATTTAGCTATTTTATGACTATCACACGTTAATTTTTGTCTTCGTACCTAACTACGGAACAATACTTGAAATCTGCACATTATGTATACTTATTCCATAAACTTCTATAAGCTTTCTTCCTACGTAAGTCATATGTATCAATTCATGTGTATGTGTAGTCACGTGATGCTTAGAGGAGTGTTAGTAACTAGCTACCTACGCTATTTTTACGTCAGTGGAATATGATTATGTGCGCGTGAAGAGGGTTGCATTCTGAAAGCAACAGTAAAGATAGTGAAAGTCCTCCGTGCATGAAGGCGATGACAGAATTTGCGCTACGCCCCTTTTGTTTGATCAGGCGCCAACATCCGTTTAAACATTTTTTGTTCCTGAAATATTTGCCTTACGGTATACCTCATACATATTACTATTTCGGGGCTAAAAGTCTGAAATAACTGTGCCAGAAAGCAGGAAGAAAGTTAGAGTATAGCGTGATTCTTATCCTTGAATTTGTGAATCGTTGTTTTCAAAAAATGCAAGCTAGTACATATGTATATAAGATGGTGAATGGATCTGTGTAGGCTACACGTCTTGCAGCTTCGAGCGCATGGTTCAACGATTTGAATGAAAATCAACATTTTGTCACATTCACATTTACCTGTGCTTTGCTGGGATATGTACATGTAAATTTATCGAATTTATGATGCGTATATGACGTCAAACGGTAAATTTTACAAGAGATTTTAATGATCGACACCATATAAACGCGTCATAAATGCGATATGTAGGAATACATGGAACATGATTTGTGATCCCAATAAACCTATAAACTTGAGTGATATGAAATTTTCGATTTCCAATTTCCAATTTTCGATTATGAATTAGCAATCGTTATCATATATTTTTTTTATTCAAGTAAAAAGAAATTTTAGCAATCTTACGATATTTGCACATATTTCAATTTGTAAATACTATTTTCAATAAAACCTAAGCGGCTTGTGCTTGAAAATAGGAATCGAGTCGAGTCGAAGTGGGGATTCGAACCGACGATCTCTGGACTCTACGCTACCCACTGGGCCACCACCATATTACTTTTACATTATTTATTCAACCGGGTCTCTAGGATTCGAATCCCTCTCCACCGCAACTTGGCAAAATTATTTCCGACTATGCACAGAAATAGAAATATTTGGGTATACCATAATAAGAACTCAAATAATGCTTCTTTTATTTAAATATCATACTTACCGGTAAATGATTTTGGTGTTTTGAAGTGATGTATAATTTTCGAGGGACCTCAGCCAATCCATAAAGAAATTGTTACGCTTCACGAATTGAATAAAACGTATAGGGGAACAAGTCTAGTATTTCACTATTTAAGCGCACGCGAGGATGTCTCTTCTGTTTACAAATGTAATTAATCTCTTGCAACACGCCCCCGCTCAGAGTTTGGCGTAAAAAAGAGAAAATTACTTTCAATTGTTAAGATCGAAGCACTTATCAAAATAGTTCACTAGTCACATAATAAATATTATGTACTTCTCAGGAGGATTATGAATAATAATGCGTTAAGAATATTTCAGTTTCACAAAGTGTTTTAAATGTAACTAATTATTTTAATAAAATTAATAGTTTAGGCTCTTCGAAACACACGATTACCTTTTTTTTATATCGGTTAAAAAAAAGTGCCAGTAAAAATAAATCTAGTCGAAAGAATCAGATAAAAGGGCAGGATAAGACATTGTGAAAGTTCAATCCCATAAGTCTAACTTTTGTAAGGCGATAAAGAAATCCTACGAAATTATGTAGATTTTTTTTTAATGGTATCAACCTACATAATACAAAACATAATATTAAAAATAATAATTATAATTTTTCTTATGTTAAAATCAAAAACGATTTTTTGTGATTTTATTATCAAGTTACAGTTTGATAATGCTTTTATAAGGAGAAACAATTGTCACTAACTTTGATAATAAAATCACGTAGAACAAAAAAAAAAATCGTTTTTGATTTTAACATAAGATATCACGGAGTTCTACAAAATAAATGCCATATCAATCAATAATTATAATTTGTTTTTTTAACGTAATTATTAAGAAAATTACCCATGTATTTAGATAATCGTATTTTTTTTAAACATCTCATCACCTTTATTATGTACAAAAATAATTAAAAAAAAATAACTTTTTTAAATTAAAAAAAAAACATGCACGTACAGTTCATATGACATATTTTAAAAAAAATATTATTCATCGTCTAATCCCATGAGGTACCTAAAATAAAAAATACAAATATTTTGTTAAGTCCGTAATGTATTTTGTTGTTTAAATAAATAAATAATAAATATAGGAAGCGAATAATTAGCACTCGTGGTATTGGAATGTCTTATAGATTCAAATAGATTATAAATAGATATTTCGCCTTGGTGACGCGCTCGCCAATTTCCTCTCGAATCTACCGATGCCGGTGCCGATGCCCGATGCCTATGCGATGGTTGTGGCGCGGTGAGGAGCGAGGAGCCGTGTTGCACTCGGGGTCGCGCGGGGGGCGGCTAGGGCGTTTACCCCGTCGATCAATACAGCCAGTCGCCATGGCAACCGCCGAGATGAGGGCTAGCAAGCCCGGACTGGGAGAACGCACAAGGCGCTGTGTTAAACCTTCCTACATACCTTGCCTACGGAGGCGGAGGGGCGCGATAAGGCGCGAAAATTCGAAATTCAGATAGTTCGCTGATAGGATTACGCGCCAAAATGCTCTTACTTTTCCGAATTTTACACTTTCGCTTAATTTATGTACCAATTCGGCATTCATAATTAAAATCATACTACATAAGTGATACAGAATTAAAAATTACAGGTCTAAAACAAAGCAAGATAATATTATTTTCCCACATAATTCTGGTACACTTATTTCCGATTATTTGAAAGCAGCCCGAAATTCAAATATTTGACTCTATTTTTATATTAAAAAAAAAATATATATATAATATATATATATATGTATACTTATATATATTATACATTATACATTATACAAGAGATCACCGTGACGTTTTATTCCAACGTAATTTAATTTATTTGATTTTTTCCCCCATAAAAATGTTTAATTGGCCCGTCAGGCCCGCATCTATCAGCTCCGACGAGTACATCCAAAAAATTTGATATTGCCTTTATGCAAGCCAAACATTTAAGTTAATTTAAAAAAAAAGCGTTAATGAATAACTTTTAAAAATTAAACGCAGAAATTTTGAATTTCACTTTCATCATCATCATCATCATTCCCTAACCCCTTCCCGTGTTGAGCATATGGATACCTCAAACTGCCTCCATATCAGATCCACGTCCTGTAGTTCGGACAGTTTTTTGACCTATTTATACTCCTGTCGTAGCATAAAATAAAATAAAATAAATAAAAAATTTAAAAATAAAAAACAGTAAACTGAGTACTTTTACTTGAAATAACTGATTCTGGGTTAAGTAAAATAATAATAATTTTGTTTAAATGACATACATACTTTATTGCTCGTGACGAATTATTCTTGCTAATACATTTTATTAAAACTAGCACAGTCCAAAAATAATAATAAAAAAATTGAAAGCTGAATTTTCTGTACCCAAATACTCGATTTTCATAATAGTATCATAAATTCTTTCATCACCTATATATTTTCATTGTGCCTTGTCATACAAGGAACATTCATGATATATTATAGATTATAAACAACATTTTGAGTGTGTCCAAATACTTGTAGACAAAAACTGGATTTCACCCATTACGGGCTAGTAATTACAATTTGACATCTCAACAGAGACGAGAAGTTTGGAAGGGAATATGGATATCTAGGATAGTGATATAATTCGGTCAGAATCTCGCTTGCAATCATAAAGGTTTCTGCTAAAATGCTTAGCAATTTTCTCAATGGATGACAGAGAGTGTTCACATGTGAAGCGTCGCGCCATTTCACTGTGTATATACAAGTTCTGATAGTAGGCGGATATGGATATCAAATGCTAGGTGTAATGGGGAATGTTGTAATACATCAAGTGGCCACTTAACCCAGCCAATGACAGGTCATAAGCCCTGTAAACGCCTAGATATCCATATTCCCTTCCGAATTTCTCGTCTCTGTTGAGATGTCAAATTGTATTGTAGATTAATTTAATTAATTAATTTAAAAAATAAGCTCTTGTTATTTTATATATTGAACGGTAATATTATGATCATGTATATTTTTTTTTTTTTTATTTATTTATTTTTATTTTATTATCATAATAATAAACTCGTGTCATGTTGTTTTCAGAATGTTGATCATAAGATGAGATTCAGGTCTAGAAAGGGCCAACTGCCATTTATTGAACTGAACGGCGAAGAAATAGCCGATAGCGCTATCATCATCAGAGAATTGACCCAAAAGTTCAACAAGGACTTAGATGCAGGTAAAATAATACAACACATTAATCTATCAACAAAACATAAAAGTTTAAGTGCTGAAATTATTTTAACAATTTAATTTTATATATTTACCTTTATGTCACGGCATTCATATCTGTGTACATCTTATTCAAAATTGTATGTGATTTGCACTCATAAATTCCTTTTATACGTTCTTAATAATTATGAGTTTATTCCCGTTTTATTATTAGTAATTGATAGACGGAGTGGTGTGGCTTTCTATCCTCTCTGCCTACCCTTTGTGGTAATGGCGTAATGGTTAGTTAGTTAGTTAGTTAAATTTGATGTACTATTTTGCGATAGCTTGAAACAGGTGGAAGAATTTGTATATCTGGGAAGCATGTTCACTAGTGATGGAAATATGGACAAGGACATTGAAAGGAGGGTTAGTGCCGGTAACAGAATTAATGGTGCCTTAAAGTCAGTCGTATCCAATAAGTGCTTATCAAAAGAGGCTAAATTGGCAGTGCATAATGGAGTACTGGTACCAACCCTTATGCATGGAAGCGAAGCATGGAGTTGAAAAAATAAGGATGAAAGTAGATTGAATGCAGTTGAAATGCGATCTCTCAGGCGAATGTGTGGTAAAACTATGTACGATAGGTGCACTTATGTTGAATTTAGAGCAGAGTGCAAGGCTGAGATAAGCATTATCGACAAAATTAAGAAAGGTCTTTTACGTTGGTTCAGTCATGTAGAGTGAATGGATGATGAAAGAACGGCTAAAAAAAATATATGATGCGACTGTGCCTGGATGTAGAAGTCGAGGAAGGCCGAGTAAGACATGGCATGATCAAGTGAAACAAGTGCTTGAAAGTGGGCATGTAAGAAGTCGGAATAATCGACGTGCGTGCATGAGAAGATGTATGAATGTGGAGGAAGCAAGAGAAGTATGCCAGGACAGAGTGGTGTGTGTGTTCTACCCTCTCTGCCTACCCCTTCGGGGAAATGGCGTGATGGTTAGTTAGTTAGTTAGTTATGTACTAATTGAATATATTATGTTTTCTAGGGCTCTCCCCTGAGCAGCGTAATGTGGCACACGCCATGATCTCCATGATTGAGAATCACCTTGTATGGATCGTGCTGTGGTGGCGATCCAAGTACCCCGACAATTTCATCAAGGGCTACAAAGTCAACCTCCAGCACGCCCTTGGAACTAGAATACCAAATGGATTCCTCAACTTGCTATTCAAATTCTATTACGGGCGCAAGGTATTCCCTTTTCCTTTTGTCTTCTCTTTTCTTTAATAATAATATTATAAAGATTTGTTATTTAGAGTATTTCTGCATTTACCAAAATTTTCTGTGAGTCATGATTCTCATTATTATACCTATATTAGAAATAGAAATAGTGAGCTTTTCAAAACAATGTTTATTGTACCTATTAGATTAGTAAAATAGAATAAATTAGTTTTATTTACAATTTAACTCCTAAATTACTGTGTTAACATAGACTTTGCCATAAAAAAAAAATTTGGAATTATTGTTAGAAAATATTTTTTGTTTTGTTGATTTCTTATTATATATAAAAATTCATATAAGTAATGAAGTAAATTGAATGCAATGTAGATTGATGTCTTGTCACAGCCATAAAAGGTTAAATAATAATGTAGCAAATAAGTAGTATGTAATATGTTTTAGTTTGTTAAAATTACTTATTTGCATAAAAGTAAAATATTTTTGATATTGTTGTAGGTGGCAAATGTGATTTTGTCTGTTATCAAATATTAGTGACTTTAGATACGTACAAAACATTTAGGTTCTGTTTTGATGTGATAAAAAGTTTTTAATAATTTGCTCTAAATTAGTTTTAATAAAATGCTTTTTAAGTGTTTGTGTGTAAGTACCCATTTTGATTATTTTGTTGCATGATAAATGTTATATGTTGTAATAATTAATTTGGTTGTTTATTTGACAAACCTAGTGGTTCCAGGGAAACAAGAAAGTGAAGGCCCAGGGTATTGGGGTCCACAAGCCAGAAGAAATCGCAGAGTTCGGCAATAATGATCTCCGCGTACTTTCTGAAGTCCTGGCCGATAAACCGTTTTTCTTTGGAGATGAACCGACCAATGTGAGTCACCATCATTAACCACTTGTTTGCGCTAGCACTTGCAAATCATGTCGCAGTTGTATTGGAAATTAGTGTTGTTATCATAATGTAGGATTTGTACCGCAACGCAACCATCTTGCGATATTTTTGAAAATTTTACGCAGTTTACCAATCATTTTGATTTACATTTATCCTGACAACCTTCCTCTCCAATAGGGTTCTTCCCGATAGCATGATTATCCTTGAAAACGTTATAGATATTTAAAGTATATTTTTACAATTCCAACGATATAAAACACAATGATCAAAAATTTTGTTTTCATTTATAAATTTATGTTTAAAAACACGAAAATACGAATGATTTTTAACGCCCGTTATTGGCTAATGACGTCATACCCGTCTACTGTAAAAGGAGTGAAATTCATTCCGTAGTGAGCGCCTATATTGCTGTGACGTCACACCGCATGCGCGCCAAATGGAGGATTTTGCGAGCGATTTGAAAAAGTGTTATTTTGTGTTGACATCGTAAAAAAAAATTTAAAAATCCCTTGATATTGTAATTTCTCAATCATTTTTTTTAAATAAAAAATAAAAAATCGGGAAGAACCCAATTAGTCAGATAATCGAGATTCTACCATCCTTTTTACTATCGGTGGCAAACATTATAAAATCCGTCCTATGTAGCATTGTTGCATTTTAAATATCAAATGATTCTTGCTGAACAAAAGTTTGTGGCGGATTTTCCAGCTGGATATTGTGGCGTTTGCCACCCTCGCCCAGATCTACTTCATGGACAAGGAGATCTCGTACTCGCTGCGGGACTACATGACCGCCGAGTGCGCGAACCTGGTGGGCCACGTGAACCGCATGAAGGAGCGCTGCTTCCCCGACTGGGACGACATCTGCGCCAACCTCGACATGAACTCCCACCTGCCCAAGCCTGTGAAGGACGTCAAGGAAGGCAAAGAGGGCACCGACCCCGCCGAGAAGCCGATCCCCACCATTGAAGCTGAATTAGACAAAGAAAAGGTGAATTTACAACAACTAAAATACTTTACTGCACTACATTTGCTATTAACTTCAGTATGCAACCATATAATTCCACAATAACTTAAGTTTGTAATGAAAGCTGAAAATTTTACAATTTTACACTAAATCTGGCTCTTCCAATTTTTCCCAGATGATATCTTTTATGTTCGAAGCACTAACTTTGTAAATCATTTTATTAACTTGAATAAATAAAATTAAAAACTTTGTTTTTTTATTCACTTTTTTATTATTTTATACACTTAGCCCACTAGTTTCGATCTACTGGTCATCGTCAGGGCTACTTATCAACTTGATATATATATATATAGCCCTGAGGATAGTAGTTGATAAGTCTGAGACGATAAGAGTTGATAAGACTGGTCATCCTCAGGGCGACCAGTAGGTCGAAACTAGTTGGCTAAGTGTATAAAATAATAAAAAAGTGAATAAAAAAACCAAGTTTTTAATTTTATTTATTCAAGTTTCCCAGATGAGTTTTACGTCACATCGAAGTGTGACGAATCAAGACTTATTCAAAGCGCTTCACATTTTTGAAACTTTTAATAATCCGTAGTATAAATTGCAAATAGAGGGCTAGAATCCTAACCATGTGCATGAACTTTGTTGCTGCAATACATATTGAGGTCTAACTGAGGTATATTCAACTAATTCTAAAATCAATGTACCTATCTTTTGTACATTTTCATCAGAACATAATATGTTATATTATTATAAAAATGTGTTTTAAGTGTTGGAGACTAAAATAACAACAGTCACCACGCTTGGTAGCTGCAGGACGAGTTATAATCCAGCATCTTAATGTACAGTAAAATAATCCTTGTGCGAATAGGAGTTTAGTGTGTATGTTAGTTTATGCCTTGATAAGTTTATTTTTTTTTTAAACCATCTCAACAGACCAGGAGGCCCAATTACAGAGAGGAACAACGTCACAAACACCCAGGCTTGAGAAAAATCACTTTTTAATTTTGTGTTCTCACCGGGAATCGAACCCGGAACCTCCGTATCGTGAGTCCAGCGTCTTAGCCATTAGGCTACGGAGGCCGCCATTTTGAAATCTATTATACTATCTGTTTATTAAGACAAAACTTGGAGATTTAATCTTGGCAGTGGGTTTTAGAACCCGGTCATGACATCGCACACAGCGCCATGACTCTGAGAACTTTTAAAAAAAAATAGAGGCTTTTTATAAAAATACAAAAAGGATTGTGCAACTTGAGGGTAGTTAATGTTTTAAAATTTGGAGAGTGCAACTTAGGACAGTCTGAAAAAAATGAACCTCGACAGACAGTATAGTTCTTATACAAAAAAGAAACTTAGCTTGATGTTATTGAGAAGCAAAACGTAACATAATATATTGGATCGGTATGCTCCAACTATAAAATAATGAAATTGAATTTACCTAAATGCTCTCACATAAATTTTGATCCTTTTTGCCACGCATTTATCCAATGTTTTGTTTTATTTCAGGCTGAAGAGAAGGAAAAGGAGATAGAGAAGCAAGCCGAAGAGAATAAAGAAAAAGACAGTGAGAAAGATAAGGATCCTAAATAAGATGCCTCGTAGGACATCGACCCTTTTTAATGTTAGAGTCATATTGGTATTTAATTTATGAACCATGAGACATTTTTTATGGGTCATTGTTTATATTTTTACTCATATTCATATAAAACATGAACAACCACATCTACTTATATTTAAACATATGTGTAATTTAAAGAAACTTTTGGACTGTTTATAATTATTATTGTTGCTAATCCATTTGAAGCATTTATTTTCCTTGCATTAGCAGAATTAATATAGAAATATGTTTACTTTAACCAATGTTATATTATAAGTCTACTCATTTAATTAATAGAATTTTTGTATTTTTTTACGTTTAACCAATTTTACTACAAAAAAAACAAAATTAAAAAAAATACCAAGTCTGAATGTCTCCTAAGACTGTATTCATAAATATTTTGATAGTTTTAACATAACAGTTTACATAAGGTAAATATTCTGTAGGTGGCCATTTCAACTGGGTAAAAAATAGTGGTGCAAATAATCGGTTATTTTGATAGTCAAATAATTCATAATCGGTCATTAGCATAATCTAGTGATCTACTGATAATCGGTTATAGCTAAAATAATCCAATATTTGAAAAAAAATTATGACTAACAACTGGTTTAAATATTTGAATATTTAACTGTTATAGCAGCTACTAGCAGAGATAATGATAAATTTGAAATTAACCATTAATAAATATTCTATTATTTGAAAAAAAATTCAAGTCAGCTTTTTATTTCGTATAACTGGTTATGCATATAACCAGTTTTTCGGTTAATGATTGAGAATAATCGATTATACTGAATAATTGAGATGAATCGATTATCAGTATAATTGAACAATTCTGTTATTTGAAATATCGAATAATTTGATTATGATAAACGATTATGCTCATAACTACTAAACAATTGCTATTCTCAATGTACATTAATAATATGATATGATAACTTTGTTAAAATACGCGTTAGATGTTAAAGTAGGCAAACCATTCTAATGGTAATATTGGGTATTGTGGATTCTTTTTACATCTTTTTATTAAATACATAGGTACATTTAAATGAACTTGGTAACTTCTTGGATTACATTGTGTTTCCTGATGCCCAAATTAGTATACTTCTGTGTTGCATGCTCATAGTTAAGTCTACATAATGTAAGTTCTATTTGTTTCTCATAGTATATGTAATACAATACAGTAAAAATTCATTTGTGTGATACCATTTGGACGCACGTTAGATTTTGTAATTGCACATATATAATCTATTGTCTATTATACTTACCCCATAGTTATCTAGATATAGGCATTCCCTACCATTTGGCCGGAGTGTGTAGATTTTTATATATCTCTGTGTATCGTATGATATTTCTTTTATTACAAAAAGCACTTGCATCCATCACTCGCGATACGTGTTCATCTTAATGGAGGTTTGGTGATCAATAGTTCATGGAAGACTCATCGTATGAAGTTTGTACATATTCCCAAGTACTGCTAATTACTTAAACGTTTTGCATTTTGAAATAAATTAAGGTGATGTCTTTTTTCCCAGAGATATTCCA
Organism: Micrasema minimum; assembly: GCA_022494985.1. NCBI lineage: Eukaryota > Metazoa > Arthropoda > Insecta > Trichoptera > Brachycentridae > Micrasema > Micrasema minimum. The sequence continues at coordinate 86,846 of JAGVSP010001119.1, forward strand.
AATTGCCATCAATGCTCTGATGCTCCCAGATTACATCCATAACTTAGGAAAGATGTTTAAATGCTGTTTATTTGAGTATTCTAAGGTTGATGCGACACCGCTGACCTGCAGCCAGACGCTCACTGCCATTAGTCAAGAATAGTAATTGTGCGTTGCCCATTGGACGCCATCTAGGTTAACGTGTGTATTTACTTTCTCTCTGTAACACTGTTAGTAATGTGTAGATCTTTATTGTATGTACTATCCAACCGAGTTATTAACAAGTCATTCCTTTCTTCATTCATCCATTCAATCAAAATGTTCCAAACAGTACAAAACTCTATTAAATTTGTCTATCAATACATTTTTATTTTCAGCTTTTCTGTAACTGGTTGTTAGGAAAAAAAGTAAAGATAGATATCTATAAGATGTAATATTAAGATTTTTAAAGTGTAAATTCACACATCAGAATTTGAATAAGGAATTTAAGGGGAAAAAAACACCAAAAACACTGTACTGTTTGCAGGGAAGTAATATTGTAGTATTTGCCCTGACTTGCAATCTTTTAAAACATCAGGCCAACTAGATGGTCCGTCAATAGCCAATAAATAGCTTGCTTTTCTAGAGCATTCCAAAACCACCTAATTCAAATGATAAAATATACTCTATTCATTAGATATTACTCAACCAAAAACTCAAAATAAAGTTGCCTACATAAAATAAAATGATAATTACTGTCTAGCAAACTCTTCTCTATAAAGTATGTGTAGTATAAGTAAGATTAAGGTAAGTTTTGTTTAATTCAATATATATTTATATATTATACAAGGGATGATGCCTAAGCTCCCCTCAACACATACGCCCACTGCCATGACCGTAGAAGCGATGCCCGTTGGCCGCTACTTAGTTTTAATAATGATAGGAATAATTAAAAGATGTTTCAATTACGTGTGTAACTAAATATTTCACTTTGCATTATTGTATCACCATTCCTCACAATCATTTACTTAATCAAATGATTTAAAACGTAATTCGGTTATTACTTTTTTTTAGAATTTATGTTGAAATTTTATTTATTATTTTTGAGTTTTATTGATTATGCACATAATTCCCTTTTGAGTTTTAATTAGCTATATTTGAATTCAACTGTGTTGCATGCTCATAGTTAAGTGTTGGGATTAAAATATCTGTAATATGCATATTTCAGTGTTAGCTCTGGTTATAATTACAAAGGTGTAAGTATACAATCATATTATACCCTCTTAATATGAGTGCGATTGTATATTCTACCCTGAAGCCAATAGATCTGTTCCATTCCAGTAACATTCTTTATTCCTGAGTCGAAAGGTTTTTTAAATCTAACTGTTTTAATATATTTTATACATATTATATTTGTGTGTGTTGAATAATTCCAGTAATTATAATAAGAAAAGATGGATTATCTTCCATGATATTATTTTTAGGATATTTAGGAAAATAATGATGTATGAATATGTCCAATTTCTACCTGCAGTAAATTACGTCGGCATTACAGTTTTCATTTTAACAATTCATCCCATTTTATATTGCTGTAAATCATTTAGCTTCATCTTACAATCAACAACAAAGACAAACAATTTGTTTTAATTTTCGCACATAATGATCGAAGGTATCTAAATTTTCATACTACATTTACCATATCAAAGATTTTTTTTATGATTAAAATATACATAGATATTTAATTACTCATATGATAAGTATGCCATACTCACAGAATTCAAATAAATGTCATTTACTATAACTTCTAATCAAATAATTGCGTGGAATAAAATGTGTATCAAAATTTTTATTGCTATTAAAGGTAATTACAACCAATGTCTTTTTATTTTAATTGTTTCCACTATCCCATTCTTTTTTTCAAGATATTTTCTCAACACAAACATAATTGAGTCGATATCAATATAATAGTCGAGCGTGCATATATTTGGTTACCATCAGTGTTGTACCTGAGCTATTGAAGGCCGGTCCGTAACAGTTACCTATAAAAATTTATATACACGAACATAAATATTCAAATAATATGATTAAAAAAAGTCATAAAAGGGGAAAGATTTGGCTTATCAGGCAAAGGCTTCCTCTCCAGCAACAATGAACACAAAAAACCAACTTAATGCACTCCCTGTGGTCACAATACTCCATAGTATAATATATATTTGAAGGACCACAAGATAGAAATAATAAAATGAAACTAGGAAAAAGCTTTATAAAACAAAAAATACGAAATAATAATTTATTGTAAAAAAATAAAAGTAAGATAAAAATGAAAATAGTAGGTTGAATTATGATCACATCTACATAAAGTTGTTATAACTGATATAATAAAAAGCTCTTGTTTTTAAAAGGTATAAAATTTCACAGCATCTATGTAATTATAGTATTTTTATCCTTTAATTAAAAAGAATTAACTTTTGAAATTGTTGAACAGGCAATAATATTGGGCATCTATTCTATAGGTGTGCATACGAGAGCTGAGTGCACGGGTAACATAGTAGAATGTCATACAACTTGCAACACCCATTTTCTGATAGACGTAACATAATAATTACACCACACATAGGTTGCACCAATATCTAGATTAGTCCAATCCTCAAATTAACCGTAAATTATATATGACAAAAACAACAAAATGACAAATTAAAAGTTAAAACAATAACAAGACAATCATTAATGAAAAATAATGATTATGAAATCAAACAACTTTTGTTTTAAACTACTTTTTTATTTTTTAACACGCTAACCGGTTTCGGGGACACTACTCCTTCATCAATATACAAAGCCCTGATGAAGGAGAAGTGTCTCCGAAACGGGAAAAAAAATAAAAAAGTATTATTGATATCTCAACAGAGACAGAGAAACTCTGGAAACGAATGTGGGTTATCTAGGCGTTTACAAGGCTTATGACCTGTCATTGGCTGGGTTAAGTGGCCACTTGATGTACTACAAAATTCCCCATTCCGCCTATCATCTAGATGGAATGTAATGAATTTACCTTACATTCCATACATGAAAAATACTACCGTGTCTAGTTACCCACTTCCTCACTCACTATGTCATCAACAGGCATCTTCGTCATCAATAGGCATCTACGTCATCATGTGTCCAAAATTGTACATTCATTTGGACTACTATCTCATTGTTACGCGGATGACCAACAAATATACTTTTTCTGTTCTTCTCTAGATATAGGTAACTTGAAGACTAAAGTTTCTGATTGCATCCAGGCTGCTACTAAACGGATGACATCAAATAAATTGAAGCTCAATCCTTCCAAAACTGAAAATCTTTTGACAGCGACGAAAAAACGACAGGGCCTCATTGATCGATCCCCAATTTCAATATCAGACTGTACCTCTGATGAAGGTTTAAACTACTTGGTGTTCACATAGATTCAGATTTGTCTCTGCAAACTCAGGTCAATAAAACTGTTAGTGCTGGCTTTTTCCTCCTTAGGCAGATTAAATCCATCCGCAGAAATATTTCAGTGTAGACACCACTAAGGCTTTGGTAAACGCCTATGTTGTATCGCGTCTATATTACTGCAATGGAATTTATGCCAAATACCAAACGGATAAATTACAGTCTGTATTTAATGCAGCAGCAAGGCTTAATACGGGGGTATCACAATTTTCTCACATCCCACAACATCTCCGAGATTTGCACTTGGCTTAAATGTCAAGAGAGAATTCAGTTTAAGCTCTGCTGGAATGTATTTACATCTGTGCATGAGATGGCCCCTACATATCTATCAGACATTTGAATTGCAGATAACAGAAACCCCAGACAGACACTAAGATCCGCACTCGATACAGCCAGAGGAAGACTTTGTGAACCCCGGCGAAGTCCTAACAACCAAGTTTGGCAATCGTGCTTTTGCGGTGGCTGGCCCCTCTGCCTGGAATTGATTGCCTTCAAACTTACGCATCATTCAGAATCCCAGTCAATTTCGATCCCAATTAAAAACGCATCTTTCAAAAATCTCATATTAAAATTCCCAGAATGCATAATTGTCCCTTTAGTCTACCGCTAGGAGCTTAGGTTAAACAATCTTTAATTGTAAAGTGCCCTTGAGGTGATTTTTCACAAAAATGACGCTATATATAAGTTAGCTGATTATTATTGTTATTATTGTATGAAAACGCCCCTTCTAGTGAATTCTTGTTCGAAGCCTTTCCCCCTTCAATAGTTTTCTCTAATATATATATATATATAGCTCTGTGAGTCATGCGCAGGCCTGTATGTACAGAGCAAACTGCCGACGAATTGTCAACAGTGGACGTCCAAGACGCTGAGAACCAGATGCTTTGTAAAATAGGCAAACACGGTCAAAGCTCTCGAGAGATATACGTAGTATATAGCCCAGCCAGCCGGAAAACCTTCGCCGGATGGCAGTTGATACCAAGGGTTGCTGCGTCCGTTGCCTCACACCTGTGTTCCTCACAAATTTCAAACCACCGTACACCCAATAATATTCTTCTAAGACATCTATTCTTAGAACTCAGAAGTCTGCTATTTTGGGCCTTAGTTAGGTGCCATGATTCGCAACCTTAGAGGAAAATAGCTGAACAGCTGTGATGCAGGAATTATTATTTTTTAAAATAAATATTTTTTTACATTAATATCCTATAATATATCTGACAAAAGGGTTAACAAACATGTGAAATCATTATTTAACTAGATACGCATTGTAGTACCGACAATAATATTACGGGTAAAAATCCGTATAAAACGGACAAATCCGTATGATCTGGCAACACTGAACAAAACAATACCAGCGACCGAAAACCGTTTCATTCTGGATTTCCCCCGCATAGATATAAAAAAATCATTAAAATGAAAAATGAATTCCTGCTAACTTTGACCAACATTAATTACAAATTCTCTATCTGTAGCTACAGTACCTACCCTTCTACCGCACTAATATGATTTATTTTCTGGGGATCGATTCTATTAAGGTTTAAGACATTTTACCGATTCCCTTAACTGTCACAGTCAAAAATCGGAATCGGATTTTTGGCTTCAAAGTAGAGTAGAATCTTGGTAGAATCTCTCAAGGTCTATGCATTCCACAAGACATAAAAGATCAACATTTTTGGAGAAGCAAATTCGTCGAATAAGTGAGGTTAGAGCGATTTGACAGTTCGGCGAGAAATGGGCGTCTAGTGACGTTGGGGTTTACGACTGGAATCGCAGGGCAGACGAGCTTTTTAAAAAGTATATATTCCCTCCATCAACACTGGCGCGATGTCGACCAAGTCAGGCCACTTAAGACTTTGTCTACGAATGCCTACGAAAAACTATGGCGAATGCTGAGAAAGACATAAAAATAATACACAATAAACAATCATGTCTTTGACACAATAGGTCGGATGTAGGTACAATCAACATTGATTTTTATTAAAAATACATAATGCTTATTCGATTTTTGGGTGATTATGTCATTAGAATTTTATTTCTCGGTCAAGTGCGAAACCTTTTATAAAATAATTTTTAGAAGTTCCCCAGATTTCAAAAAAATTCCCAGATTCGAAAAATTACTTTAAAAATGTGAACATATTTATTCCTCAATTATAAACATTTTATTGAAATTGTATCAAATCACGTTACGGTGATATTATATCCTAATTATTTTCGTGATAAAAATATTATTTCCCATTAACTGGATAAGGACATTGAAAGGAGGGTTAGTGCCGGTAACAGAGTTAATGGTGCCTTAAAGTCGGTCGTATCTAATAAGTGCTTATCAAAAGAGGCTAAATTGCCAGTTCATAATGGAGTTCTGGTACCAACCCTTATGTATCGTAGTGAAGCGTGGTTGAAAAAAAGAAGACGAAAGTAGATTGAATGCAGTTGAAATGCGATCTCTCAGGCGAATGTGTGGTAAGACCATGTATGATAGGTGTACAAATGTCGAAATTAGAGCAGAGTGCAAGGCTGAGATAAGCATTATCGACAACATTAAGAAAGGTCTTTTACGATGGTTCGGTCATGTAGAGCGAATGGATGACGAAAGAATGGCGAAAAAAATATATGATGCGACTGTGCCCGGATGTAGAAATCGAGGAAGACATGGCATGATCAAGTAAAACAAGTGCTTGAAAGTGGGCATGTAAGAAGTCGGAATAATCGACGTGCGTGCATGAGAAGATGTATGAATGTGGAGGAAGCAAGAGAAGTGTGCCAGGACAGAGTGGTGTGGCGTCCTATCCTCTCTGCCTAGCCCTTCGGAGAAATGGCGTGATGGTTAGTTAACTGTTTCTTAGAATTTTCAACCGTTTAAAACCCCTGCCCACAATTTATATTACATTTAAAAATAAAATAAGAAAACCCAAATTATGAATGGGATATCCAACACGTCGTTAGAGAAACTTCCCCAATGTAATAATAAAATATTTTGTTAATCCAAAAAGCTTTTTCCTTTGTCCGGCGGCCGCTTATCCTATTTGAAAGTAGGTAGTTAAAACTTAATTTTCTTGGAACCAAAAATATGACCTTATTATATGCCGGCCAAATACCACTGGTTTTTTTCACCCCTTTAGAATGTCACCTACATACTACATACTAGCCAACGGGGAATATATCAGAAAACCCCAGAAAAACGTCCTTTACCTATATTTAATTTTAGTTTGATTCTTAGGTACCCTTTACTATATACCCAGAAAAATTATTATTGCATGGAAAAGAAATACCGTAGAATGGGGTGGTTAGAAACAGTTTATCATATTTTCAAACTAATAGTTCAAAAACTGAAGTCTTAAATAATATTGAAATGCTTTTAAAATATGTTTCTTTGGTTAATCTTTCTGTTTCTACTCACTTACGTTGTAAAATATGCATTCTATTTAAAAAAAACTTCATTAAAACTGTGATTTTTCTATTCACAATCACAGTGGGGTCAATAGAAACCAAGAGCAGGTCATTAGAAAACATATAAGAAAAATAAAATGTTTATTTGTAGCTCTGAAGATAAAAAAGGTTTTTTTAATATATATATATATATCTATGCTATCATCACTGTCCATGAAGCACCTTGTACATATCAATTCAAAGGGAAGCGATCCAGCTGAGCATACATTTTTTTTTACATACGATGCATGGGATCCATTCTGAACTTAAATATTTCACAGACTGATACATTTTACAGAATATATATTTTTTTTACAATTCCTGACTGCTTCGCAGTGCAGTACATATATTTAAATGGGCGATGATTGATTCTTCTTCCTCGACTGAAAGCATAGTTTGACCACCCAGCTTGTTCATATTTCTCGTTGCGAGCCGTACAGAATAATTTATGTCATATTTTTTGGCAGTCTCCCTGTATGAAAAATTGTTTTTCTTCATATCTTCTAAAGCTTGCTCGATGTCTTCTTTTTTATGTGAAAGATGTCGTTTGGATCGAGAATTAGGTTTGTAGTTACGTGGCATTTTGTAATATAATATGGATTCTAGAAAGAGAAACGTTTAACATTAATTAAAAGAACTTTTAAAATATTGTACACACATGTTTCTAATCACCCCCTATGTCGTTTCCAATCACCACATATCTCGTTTCTAGTCACCCCCTATGGCGTTTTTAATCACCACATTTTTATTTAAATTTACAGGTAAAAATTCAAAGTAAAGTATAAAGGTTAATAAGAAAATACTGCTTACCTTAATCTTTTAATCAGTTCACTATTAATGTTTCTCGTGAAATACGAAATTCACAGGTTGAAATAATACTACAAACACTCGGACCAAAATCGCTTCGATGTAACCGTTTTGACAATAAACTTCGAATTTGGAAATTCTGTGTTGCTTACAGCAGTTTCTGGTTTTCAGAATATAAAAATATTATTTCGCCAAATTATAAAAAATATAAAGAACATATTATTAGCGATTGAAAATAGACTGGGGGCATGTAAAGTTGTCTTTAATTTGTTTCTATTCAATACTAAGTGTCTAATCACTCCATTCTACCGGTACACATTTCTTTCCTAAGTATATGATTAGATTACACCCCTAGTGTTAAGTTTCAAAAATGAACGAACACAATAATATTAAATTGATTGGGCAAGATGAATAACTTATTAAAAATACAAATTCAACTACGATCGAATAACCTTATAGCAAGAATCATTTCAATATCATTACTTAGAGCGCGGAATCAACACTCGTCGTACTTTTTTGTTTTAAATCAAATTATTATTATTGTGTTCCGTTCACACAAAGTTAATAAAATGACAGTACCTAGTTGCTTTGTATAATTATACCTACCGTAATAATGTAAAATTTATTTATTTATTTATTATTTTTATTTATTTCACATTACATTACATATTAAATATTACATAACATATATTACATACTAGGTACATATCATATACTACATATAACATTAATAATTAATCAATAGCTTGTTATTAAATCTAGAGCAAGATAGTTAAGTTCGTATAGATAGTTAAGACTTATAATATTAAATTAATTAAAACCCATTATGTAAGAATAATTGATTAACTTCATAAAATATGTATTTCTATGTTAGCCAAGTGAAGTGCGTGAGTGAAAGGGACAGTTCAAACAGAGCGTCAAGACCAATAACAGTCGCGCCAGAAAGGGAAGACCGAATTAACTCCGCCCCTAACAGCGCTAACCACCCCTTTGCCAGCACCAGAAGTGCAGATCAGTTAGAATCAGGGCCTCCAAAGCCAGGAACAAACTTTTTGGTACAGTTAGTATTAGTCTAACACAGTAGATGGCAGTACAGTATATATCACGTGGTACCAGTCTACTCTATGCTTTTTTGTTTATGGTCTAATCAAAGGAATCCCGTATTTTTTCAGTGATCTGAGATGGATAAAGCGTTAAATACTCTTGCTCAAAGTGGTTGCAATTTATTTTAAAGTGGTCAATAAAGACAATCCATTTGCGATAACAATGACAAAATAACAATTCTGTTAATATTTGCTACGATATAATAAGTGGGGGATTGTTCAGTTTTAGATTTCAGTGAAGTTAAACGCAATTTTCGTGTGTAGTATGTATATTTGAAAGATAAGATACAACTTGTATCTTATTTTACGACCATTTTATATGAAATATTTTACATGAGAAAAATATGGAATATCGAAAATATATATATTTGAAATTCCCGCCGTTAATTTTTCGCTATAGTAAAACTCTAACACAAGAGATGGCGCTCGGAAATTTTTAATTTATGTGGTTCAAATTTTTGATCAACTTGTTTGTATGGCGGCTTGCGTTCTTTAATTAGTGTATTCTATGGTTAGAATCTAAGAGTCGTCAGAGTTAGCCGTGTGACGAGAGCGGAGATCGAGGAGTTGAACGATCAGACGTGGAAGAAGGAAGCCGGCTGCGCGCCGCGCAACGAGAGTAAAGTGATGGAGGAAACCTCGTACATCCTCAGTGAAGGCCACTGAAGACGTGCCCGTTTCCCAACCAACCCCGAGGAGTGCCCCCAAGCACCTCCTAGTCGCGGGAGACTGCCCCGCGCGTCGTTTTATGCCTCGCAAAACACGCGCCGCTTTTCTACAGGCCACCGCCATCAGCCGCCCTGTCCACGGCGAGCTGATCGCCCACGCGGTTCATCGGGAGCTCCACGTTCTCCCACAGAACCAGCAGGGCCGCCCAGGGATCCATCATGGCAGCCCACCCGGGCCGCCTACCATATTCAGGTGCGGGCAGACCGCCCGCCTGACTATGACGTCCTCTTCGTTCAGCGAGTGATGATTTTTTTATAAAGTGAAGATTATACGAACAGTGCACGGATAAGGGCCAGTAAGTCAGTAATTTTAATTTAATTTTAAGAACAAGTTCGCTTAATTTTAAATATAGGTACATAAAAGCATCCCAGTTCTTTCTAATGCCTTAACCCGAAATTACTGTAATTTAATTGTCTTTTTTATATATTATTGTGTCCCTTTCGGCACGAGATACCTTTGTAGGTTCTTAGTATTAGAAGCCCTTTTAATATCTTTAACACCATTTAATCACAGCCGGATAGCAACCAAACAACGACTTCACTTACCAAGATTTAAACCTCGAATCAAAGATTAGCCCAGTAAAACTAGGGTTTTAGCCTTAAGTAATTCGGATGTTTTAGATTATTTTTTTATGTTGTTAAGTGATGACCAGGGAAGGTTGCATCAAAAGTCCGGATGAATAGGAGGTGAGCTTAAGTCAGGATTTTCAAAGAACCAGAAACCAGTTTTTTTTTAATCTTGACTTAAGCTCACCTCCTATTAATCCGGACTTTTGATGCAACCTTCCCTGGACATCACTTAACAACATAAAAAAATAATCAAAAACATCCGAATTAGTTAAGGCAAACGCTTAATTCTGGAGTAATTAGACTGGGCTAGATATACACTTCCTCGAATGCCCGCGTAGTACCTACACAGCGCCTACCTATTCTACGCTATATTATAGTGTACAAACACCACACCAATCGCAGCCCTAGTACTTGAATGTTCAATGAACCATTTTTATCCAAAGTATATTTTGAGTTATGAATGCCAAAATATTTATTAGGTCATTACGCACATAAATAACTGAAGAAAAAAAAAACGAAATGCAATTTTTAGCATTTCTTTAGTGTCGATCTTCACTTACTGAATAATGTTTCAGTTGCCATATGTTTAATCTCCTGGATATCGAACTTTCAGACACTCAATATTCCTTTCAAAAAGTTCACACATAATTGTACAATATCCCAAGTTACGTTGAGGGCTTGAATGTTCAATATGCAATTTCAACCAATCAGGAGTCAGCATTCCGATCTGAGGGGGAGTGCTTTTTTTGTTGTTTTCTCACGCCAGAGTCTCCGGTCAACAGTGATTGAAATTGCTCCACTAAAAATACGTTTTATTGCAAAATTTACTATTTAAAATGACTTGAAAATGGCTTCTACGACTCCAAAATCAATCTACATAAGACCAGCAGCACAAATAGAAAAGTTAGTTTAAATTGTCGTATTTATAAGCTTTTCAACATTTTTTCATTATTATATTTTTATTTGTTCATCATTTGAGAAGACAGTTAGTAGTTGTTAATAGTACCTACCTAAATTTTAAACAAGTATATGTATTAGACTTGGTCATCATTAATATTACTTTTTAATTATTAAAAAAAAAAATACATAATTATTTAACTCCGCTGGGCCTACTATGTCATTTATAAAATTCTGTGCGGAAGGTACCTATTAAATAAAAATTGTTCTGGTATATTTTTTAAAGCTGTAGGTACCTAGTTTTAAAAAACTGTATGGAAAATCTTAATTACTCCAATATTTTAAATAAATAAATTTTAAACATTATTCCATTTAGAAAGAATATATTTTTATTAAAAATAATTCCTCAAATATTATTGTTTTGTACATAACATAGTTTTATTTTGAAACCAAGTTTCTGGCCTTAATGCGGTAGAGCGTTCACCATAAAAATCACACTTTTTTTTAGTTTTGGCCAATTATACTAATTATTATATCCATTTCTCAAAAACGTAATCTTAAGACATCTTTAAGACAAATAAATTCCTAAAATTTATGTTAATACATATGTATTAACTTTTATGTTATTTTTAAAGTTTGGAAAATATCCTCAAAATATGAAAAAATCCAGCTTTTAGCTAGTGGCTTCTAAATGAAAAAAATATATATGAATGAGAGCTAATTTCATTAGATTTGCGCAACTTGTTTTTTTTCTACGTTTGAATGCATAAGATAAAAAGTTTTGACCTTTTTTGGAATACGAATAATGTAGTCATTTTTATATCTGATTTAGAATCAACCTGTCTAAGTTTTTGAAAAAAATGTGAATTATTACAACGTGAAATTTCCTTTCCAAAACAAGAACGTTTCTTTTTTGGAAAAGAACAGCAAAATATAATTTAAGACTTATTCTTGTCCGTCTGTTTATTTTATATATATTTTACCTTATATTTTTCTATATACTTGTAAATATTAAAAACAATAATATATTTTTTAAATCAATTAATTATCTTCAAAAGATTTTTTGTGAAATATGTAATTTCGCCAAAATAAAAAAAAATGACACGATTTTATCAAGACGACTCGTGGCGAACCCACACGCATTTAATTTTTTTTTTAAATACAGTTAAGAATTGTATTTTTACATTTGACTTTAATTAAACTGTCCCATGAATTTCTATTAACCTCAGCCATGTAAAATTAAGCCAATATTTTATATTTTGTTTCAGAATTAAGGAACAAAAAAAATTGCCTTTCGATGATGATGTCGTCATAATTAACCCGAAAGAGCTTAAAAATCCAAACGACTTCGTCTTTATAAATAACGATGTAATTGTTCTCCCAGCTTGTGATGCAGTGTCCTAAGATTTGCAGTTACCAAACACTATCCAAAAAGTGGCAATTGAGGATATGCTAGTGCCAGAACGAAATGATATGAAAATAGAAAAAAAAACGTTATCAAGAAAAAATAAGCAATCCCGAAACATGGCAGAAAAAAACAAAGAGAAAGTGATCAAGAGTAAATAGATGAGAAAGGAAATAAACGTTTGGCTAAAAACGTCAAACCTGGGTGTTGCCAAGATGCCTGCATAAGTGTCTACATAACTTTAGTGAAAATGATCGCAAGCTAATAAATACTGAATTTTATTTATTATCTGATGCAAAAAAGAAGTAGTTCTACCACGTGTATACCAGCAGAGATAAACCAGGAAAATAACATACATTCAAGTACTTTTTCTTAAAGAATTCGAATAAACTGCAAGATTGTAAATTATTTTTTCTTGCGACTTTGAATATCTCTCAAAGAAGGATTAATCATTTTGATGCAAATTGGAAGGAGAGTGGCGCCTACACCAGCTTAGGGAAAATATGTCAAGAAATGGGTCGACAGTAAAAAAGTTAAAGAAGTTATTAATAATACTCGTATAATGTCATCCTTTCCAACCGAAGAATCACATTTCTGCAGAGCGTCCTTTCAAAGAAAGTAGGTACTTAGACAGGTAGTATTAGTAAAAATGTATGCGCTATTCGCGCAAGAACATCGTGACCCTGTTAAAGAACATATTATTATGTATCGAAAGATATTGAATGAAAAATTAATTCTTTCGTTTTTAAACCAAAGAAAGATGTTTTCGATTAATGTTTTAAGTTCAGTGCTGCCATAAATCCAGGTAAATTACGTACACAACTGTATAAAGAGCACATAATAAAAAAAGAAGAAGGCCATAAAGAACGTCAACAAGATAGAGACCTGAACAGCAACCCATCAACGCCCGTTATTACGTACGATTTAGAACATATTTTTAGCCTCCCAAAGGCTAACTTATCGTGTTTCTTTTACAAGAGTAAATTAACAGTTTGTAATTTAACAGCCCATTGCAGTTTTAATAAAGTAGTTTATTACAGCCACTGGGATGAGACAACAAACGGTAGGAGTGGAGATGACATAGCTAGCGCATTAATAAAAATACTACAAGAGATGATCAAAATTTTGCCACCTCAAGTAACAAAATTGATTTTATGGTCAGACAGCTGTGTTCCGCGAAATAGAAACTCGCATATGAGTGATATGAGTATGGCATTAGTGAGTTTTTTAAAGTCCGAGCACTCTGGCAACATAAAGTCCCAGCACTCTGGCAACATACAAAAATTAGAGCAGAAGTTTTCAGAGCGGGAATCATGGGAATGTCCAAGAAGTAATGTTAACACAGCACATAGTCTGATTGAAAGACACCTACGACATACAGCAATTTTCAGTCCATTTTCACTCTTGCGGTTACTGATGAAAATCCAATCTAAATCATTAAAATTTCAATTTATACAGCTTAAAGGTTCTGATTTGATTGCCAAAAATGCTTAACAATCTTCTCAACAGATGTCACCAGTGTGCAGTGAGAAATTCACTTGTAATGTGATACAAGGAACGCGAGTTCAATATATATAGAAGTTAATTTTTTTTGTCATATATGGTTATCAGATGATGGGCGGAATGGGGAATGTTGTAGTACATCAAGTGGCCACTTAACCGAGCCAATGACAGCTCATAAGCCCTGTAAACACCAAGATAATCCACATTCATTTCCAGAGTTTCTCTGTCTCTGTTGGGATATCAATAATATCTACAATAAAAGTTCTTGGAATATGGTCTGCTAGAAAACAAGATTTTCAGAGGACATTATTTTCAGGGATATACTTGACCTAAAAAACTCAATCAAAATTTTGAGTAATATTCAACTGAAGCCTCGTAATAGTTTTCTACAAAAGATAATAAGAAAAAAATAAGAAAAAAAAGGAAAATCTAACGAAAACTAAATTTTATGTTCGTAACAAATACATAAATATAATTATGTAGGTATCTTTTCAAAGAAATGTTTGAATAAAATTTTTGATAGAAAACTGGTAGGAGGTTTTAATTGAATATTACTTAAAATCGTGATTGAGTGTTTTAGGTCAAGTATATCCCTGAAAGTAATGTATTCGAAAAAACCTTGTTTTACAAAAGACAATACTTATTCCAAAATTATAATTAATTTAAATTTTTCTTGTCCAAATAATAAATAATTTTGATATTTTTTATGTCACTAAAATTACGCAATATTTTTTATATAAAAAAATATTTTTTCGTGTCATTATTTTTAGCTATCTTTCCAAATAATTTTTAGAATAGTGGATAACAAATAATTGGTAAAATTATTAATATTTTTTATGTCAGTCGAATTACTCTAACTACAAAAAGTATTTTTTTTTAATTTTCGTGTCATTACTTTTAGTTATCTTTCCAAAGAATTGTTTAAAATAGTAGATAACAAATAATTGGTAAAATTATTAATATTTTGTATGTCAGTCAAATTACTCTAAATATAAGTTATTTTATAATTTTCGTGTCGTTACTTTTAGTTATCTTTCCAAAGAATTGTTTAGAATAGTAGATAACAAATAATTGGTAAATTTATTAATATTTTTATGTCAATCAAGTTACTCTAAATATAAGTAATTTTTTTTATTTTCGTGTCAATACTTTTAGTTATCTTTCCAAATAATTTATTAGAATAGCAGATAACAGTTATCGAATAAGAATAAAATTATTTTGTTTATAATAATTGTTTTTCTTGTTTTTATAACTACCGAATTTTCCCCTATCACGATTTTCATTTCATGGAACTGAGAACATACCTTTGTCTATGACTTCCATCACTTTTGTTTTTGTGCTTTAATTATTTACTAGTAAATATATAATCTGTGGTTTTAATGTCAATTATTTATGTTGTGATTGCTATGACTTTGGCTTTGACATTAATTTTCTCATAAATAACTGATAAACTCGTTTTGTTTTTAAATCGACAGTTATTTTATTCATTCAACACGTCATTACACAATAATCTCTTCAAACTACGCACGAGAATATACATTTTGAGCAATTATTCTGTCTGGGTCTACTACGTGCACTGTAGGTAAGAAGTCAAGGTTATGTTGTGAGTTGTGAATTTTTTAGTGTCAGAATAAAAATTCTTCGATTTGACTGCAATGCGAGCGTGTTTATATTAATTATTTATATGGTATGCGTACTGTAATTATTATAATTCTTTATTATAGCCTCAATAATTCTCAAACCTGAAATCCAATCCTACATGAGAAATTTTGTCCATGATTTTCATCGTCCTACCAAAATGACATTTTAACCTATAAAATTATTTATGTGTATAATGTGCAAAATGTAATTGCGAAAATTAAGGTTTGGTGCTTTTCTATTACAGAATAGTTGATTTTGTTTTACACCTCACAAAAATGTTATTGAAAAAAAAAAAAAAATTGCGGGTTATTTTCTCAGCTTAATGAAAATAGACATTTAGTTAGGAAATCATAGTTAAATACAAGATATTTACCATGAAACATACCTTTGAAAAAATACTCTTCTTAAAATTAATTTGTGAAACCCTTCCCACATTCATTTAGAATTGTAGAATAAAAATGTCATTACATGTTGTCATTCAAAATTTGTTAATAATTGCGTTTTCATAAGACCTTTGCTTATATCTATTTATCCCAAAAACTATTTTTCCTCCAACTCACTTAATATTTGTATGAGCACTGGTGCCATGTCGGGGATACTTCACAAAGCGAGGTCGAGCTGTCAAAATTCCACAAATGTTTTTACTCTCTGGATTATAGAGGTACAGCATAGAAATGGGCAAAGCTGTGATTGGTTGGATTTGAAAATCTTAACCTACTGTATAAATTTTGCTTTTAAATAGCTATTTGATTTTAAATTGTTTAATTATATTAACCTACTGTATAAATTTCATAACCTATTATAAAGGATTTTAAATAGCAATTTGATTTAAATTATTTTATTAAACCCAACCTATCTTAACCTTCTGTATAAATTTCATTACCTATTTATACTATGGATTTACCAATAGACTAGTCCTTATAAAAATTACCTTGCTTTGTGAAGTATCCCCCCTGCCATGTCTTATCATTTAAATATATAAGAATTTTTTGTCCGTTGGATTCGTCTTTTAACCCTTTGTACTCTATTTTTTTTACCTTTGGTAAGACATGGGTATAATTGAGTCGTATAGTTCCTATATGCGATGAGTCCACTTTGACAAAATGTCGACAAATTAAGTATTTTCATTGAAGAATTGTATTATTGCACTATTGGAATATGGATATCAAGTATGGAGTCCCTACTTCATTAAAGACATCGAACTACTGGAAAAAGTCCAAAGATATGCTACAAAAATCCCCAAATTATTGAAAAATATGCCATATCACGGTAGATTAATAGCACTAGGACTTACATCATTGGAAGAGCAACGGAAGAGAGGGGATCTAATTGAAACATACAAGATACTAAACGATTACTATGACTGTCCCTTGCACGAGATGTATAAACTGAATCCCAACACCAATCTACGGGGCCACAACTGGAAGCTCTATCGTCCCCAATTCCGCCTCAACCCTAAGAAAAACTTCCTTCCTAGTAGGGTGGTTTCAGACTGGAACAAGTTGCCAAGCCTAGTTGTTCACTCCGCTACGGTCAACCAGTTCAAGAACCGTTTAGATGCAGAAGGCAGACAAGAAGCAGTACAAGAGATATAGGCGCACCAGCAAAAGCTGCCTGCCTATTATTATATAATAATAATAATAATAATAATAATATAAATTCTTCTTTTTATGAAATCTTGCAAATTTATGTATACATGGTGTTGTATTGTTTTAATACACGTATTCTCGATAAAATAATTAATTTTTATAATATTAAAATGAGATATGGAACAAACAGTGAATGACTCTTATCGTCGTTTGAAACTTATTGACTTTTATCGTATTTAGGAACTCACTAATTGTGACTAATCGGTGTTTGATTCTCATTTCTGGGAGCTTGTTTTCCAAATACTCGACGCTGATTGACTGTCGGGCGTGCAATTGTGCCTTTGTCTTACCGAAGGTGCGATATGTAGAATACCAGCTACTCGTCATTTGTAAAAAAACAGTTAAAAAAATAGGTTCTGAGATTGAAGCAGGACCCTGTGAGCCGGTGGACCTGCTTGAGAAAATGAACATAAAGAATTGTGTATTGTTGTCAGATTTTTTTTAAATTCTTCAATTTTAATGTAAAATAACAAGATTTCAATGGGTTTAAAATATAACCGATCCGTTTTTTGTTTCTTGCTTAGCTACCCTAACCTTTAGGGTCAATCCCAGAATTCAAGACTGATTGCACAGTTCGGCGGCTTTAAAGATTCAAATTTGTAAGACTTTTATTTAAGTGTATTAGACCGAGATGTAGCCTATCGTAGCGCATTTGGCTACCGTACATGAGATGGGGGTTCGATTCTGTTAATGACATATTTATTTACATGTGATTTTCATATTAAATATTTCATGTGTGATTACCTTGGGGCGGTACTGAAGCTTAAGGATGTTCAGCCTTACCCTGGTGTAATAAAAATTATAATGACACACTGACTTGGTGTACAGTGCTTGTGCCCTATGCACCATTAGGTGCGGATAAGGGAAAAAAATAGTAGTAGACAGAGTACCTTAGGTAGGACAAAAAAATAAACAAAAAAAAAAAAAAAAAGATAATATTATGTTTCCTCAAGCGCGTTATGAGATACGGGTGACAGATTGGAATTCAAGTATGCATTTCACGGTCATTTCCATGCATTTCCGTCCATTTTGTGGGAATTTATTTACCCATCTAAATTAGTAAGTTTATTTTCCTACATATACAGGGTGTAACAAACTCGATGTCAAGCAGGAACCCAGTGAATTACATACTATTTGGAGTCGATTTTGCCAGAATAAATGTTTTGATTTGACCCTTAGTTTTGAGAAATTGAGTAAGTTGCCTTTTTCGATTTTTTTTTGCCAAATTGTTATCAAATATAATTTATTTACTAAAAATCAATAACTATCCAAAAAGAAAACAAACTATTAAAACGGTTTAATGAGAATTGAGCAATTATATAACTCAGCCCGCCTATAATATGAAACTTTTGTAAGAAATTTTTTTTTTCCCAGGCAGATTAAAAATTCATAATTACCGCAGTAGTATCCAAATACGTGGCTTAGCTCTCTTCACCCCCACAGCGATGAAATCTTTGTTATATCTACGGTAAAGAATAATGTTTTCAATTGGTGTTTAAAAAATATTTTGATAATACATCTACAGAAATTGTTAATTGCAGTAGTTGTCAGTGGTGATTTCCCATTATATTGCAACCAATGCAACGTTTTTAGGGCTTCGAAACATTTTAATATCAGGTTATCTTCAAAAATGGCGTGCGCTAATTCCACAAATTTTTTCACACAGTTTGGGCGCGCGCATTACCCGCGGCGATTACGACAGTATAATACGCATAATATTCAATAGTACCGGTAATATTACAAATAAACTTTACAATGGCGAATATGAATATAATGTAATAAATAATATGAACTGAAATCCTAGATTGAAATTCAAAATATCGAATAACGACTATTTGACAGATGAGTAATGTTGCCAAATTGTAAAATCGGTAGAAGTTCCTAAAGTTATTCATAATATGTTGAATTTATCTGCGCTTATAATTGCATCAAATAAATGCTTTAAAATTAAAAAGACTCCAAAATCGGTAAATCGGTTGTACATTTTCAGTAGATTCGATAAATCTCCACAAAATCGATAGATATGCAAAAAACCGATAAGATAGGCGACAATAGAGATTATTAGTATGGCAACATTTATGGCAGTCCGACTGTGTATTGTATGGTCTGACTGTCGCGTTCTGCGCATGCCTACAGATAGTAAACTGTGCCGTGTAAAGGTAAAATTCACACCGCGCAGTTTTTATTGGTCAGAAAACGGTACAAGAAACTGTGTAGTTTTCTGAACAAGAAACTGCACAGTAAACTGTCCCGTATAAAGTGGACTTTAGTATAATGTGCACTACGTACATCACAATGAAATAAAGGAATTATGAAAATAACAATCTTGTTACTCGAATTTTTTAAGGTTACCTCCTGATATATATATGTCTCGATTCCTGGCTAGCATGCATGTATGAAAAAAAATAAGTCATCTCGGCAGAGGTGGAAAACAAAATTTATGTAATATAATAAATTTTTTAATGCATAGTGTGAATTCTCATTGAAAATTATCTTTAAAAAAGCATGAATAATATTTTTTATTTTTCAGAGTTGGCTGTGTTAAGTATGATGACTCTCGTTTAACATAGATCGCCATGTGAAAGGAAGTTATGATGGGAGGACCAAGTTTGCCTGACAGAGTAGCACAATACTATTACTCTCATGCTTTATTCTGTTCATCTCATCCAATCACAGCGATATGTATAGCCATTGTCAGCTTTTTGTTATGCTGGTAAGATACATTGTTTTGTATTTATTTCATTTTAAAATCTACAATATACCTGTGTGAAAGAAACTCCCGCATCACACCTGTTCTCCTCCAAGATAACAGACTTCTGAGTGCAGAGAATAGGTGCCTTAGGAGAATTTTAGGTGTGCGGTGGTTTGACTTTGTAAGGAACACAGAGGTGAGGCACCCTTGGTATCTACTGTCATCCGGCGAAGGCGTTTCGGCTACGTATGCCTCCCGAGAGCCTCAACCATGCTTGCCTATTTTACAAGGCATCAGGTTCTCGGTGTACTGGTCGTCCACTGTTGACAATTTGTCGGCAGTTTGCGTCGGAGCTGCGGGATGTGGACTTGACTTGGGAGGATGAACGGGAGCTGGCGGCCGATCGCTTGGCCTGGAGGCAACTTGTGGAATCCATATGCTCCACTTAGGGAGCGGATATGGTATGATAATGATGATGAAATAAATGGATTCAGCAGCATTATAAAAAAGGTGGCTAATTTTTTAAAACTACTGAACCGCTCATGTAAAATATAATTTATAATATTTTTTCATTTCATCTATTGGTTAGTCATTAACAACTTTCTCTACTATTTATATTACCAACCATCAAGCAAGGATAGTAGATACTTATAGCTTTATCCTGGCACCAATGATATTCATTTTCATTGATAAGCTGTTTTCTTCCGTCCCTTGTCATGTTCAGATTTAGACAATTGTCTCAATTTCAACTTGTTAGAGGGAAACAGAATGATTAAAAGGTATTAGATAGTGGAAGATAGATATAGTGGTCTTTGTTTCACTGCAAAATACAAATGGAACATAAAATGTTAACAGTTCTCTTGGAATTAGCTTGTCTAGTGTTAACTTAACATGTCTCTGCCTGGCACACTTTTTTTCACATTTATGATTCTTCACATATACGCACGGGATTATTTCACTTTTCGCATTTCCGCTATCATGTACTTCATTACGTATTACGTGATCATGCCACGTCTTCCTTGGCTTTCCTAGACTTCTACACCCAGACACACTCCGATTATAACTTCTTTTAGCCATTATTTAATCGTTAATTCGCTCTACATGACCAAACAGCTTTTTCCTAATTTTATTGATAATGTTTATCTGAGTCTTGTATTATCCTGATCTAATTTTCATATTTTTACACCTGTTACTACACATTCGCAGAGATTGAATTTCAACAGCATTTTGTCTACGTTTGTCCTTTTTTTCCAACACTATGCTTCACTTCCATTCATAAGTGTTTCATATATTATTTTACGTACATATTGTTTATTGTATATACTACAACCTATTTGTAAAATAATAACTTATGCAGATCAAATCAACAAATTTAGTTGCTTTAATTTAAAAAAATCATAATTAACAAAAATATTTTGTGATATTGCATTAAATTGAACAATAATATGTAGGTACTACTTAATTTGGATGTTGTGTTGTTTTTAATAATGTGTTATTGTTTACAGCTATCCACTTTTGAATATTCCGTTGCCAGGGAGTACTCCGACAAAGATATCTCTCCCTTATAATCCTGAATCTCTAGTTATTAATAATGGCACTGATAGTACCTGCTTTAAAAATCACCAAAACAGTGAATCCAGCTTTAATTTCATATTAGGTCAGTATAAATTCTTTCAACTATAAATATCCGACTTGACATGGATATATTTCTAGCAAGTCGGGTCATGAAAACTACAAACTGTTCATCATCATCATCACTTCAGCCCGTTGAGGTCCACTGCTGGACATAGGCCTCTCCCTGCCGCCTCCACTCCGCCCCCATCCACTGTCTTCCAGCAGACTTCCTGATGTCGTCCACGCATCTCATCGGTGGATGTCCTTGAGGCCTCTGGTTTCCCCACACCAGAATGCATTTCGATAGATAAAATACATAGAAATAACTTTTTGCATATGGCCCATGGTATTTATATTAGTAGGGAGTATTGCCAACATGGGCCTTGAAGTACAATTAAGCTGATCATATTTGAGATTTTACTGCTTTTTAGGCTAGGCACGGCAGGGAATGTCGCTTGCAACTAGTTTATTTGAAAAATTTGTTGTAGATCAACAACCACCTGATGTATTTAAGCTCTCAAAAATTATGAATGAGACCTCAAATCTCCCGTATATTTGGGCTAAAGATGCTCCTCTTGTATTTATACAACAGGTTATTTTGAAAACAGGTAAATATTCTAATACATATTTATTTTTCATATTAAAAACGTATCACATCTGGTATTTAACATTGAAACATAATTTTAAATTACGATCACACCATTTTTTTACTGTCTTGTATGAATTTTTTAGGAGTGTGGCCATGGCGAGAAGAACTCAAAATAAGTGACGCTTTTCGAGCTCCTCTACAGGAAGTATTCAAAGTGGTAGATATTATCAGAAACCATCAACTTCCAAAAACGTAATTACATTTTAATATGACTGGTTTATTTGTGTGGTTTATCCTATTATAAATATTATGGTACAAGGATTTGTCTTGGGAGGACGCACAGGAATTGGCACCAGTTTGTGTAATCCATTAGCTCCACATAGGGAGTGTAAATTAGGCATGGGTAACTCCGGACACATCTATATCCTCGGATATATATCTCGAAGGGGGATATATGTCCACTCCTTCCCTTTCCATAAATTAAACATGTCTCATTTCTTATATATCTGATGGTATTTTGTGTCTGGCTAACAATCCTATATCTTCGTATCTTCCATAAAATATATCCGGCGGACGCGTCCGCTCCGCGGAGCGAGATCACAATTTCTCATTTGGGTAATCGGATTTTAGAGCCAGAAAATACTCGTACTTTGTACATTGGTGTGAGGAGATAAAAGGAGTCTGAAAGGAGAAAATAAAATAATACTGCAGTATGAAAGAGATATAATATTTAAAGGTTGTCGTGACTATGGCGTAATCTCTGTGTGTAAGTGTAAATGTCAGCTGCCCATAATTGAGATATTTCCTTTAAACCAGTTACAATCGAGTTTTATTATGTTTTTTTAATATGTTACCAATTCAATAAAACATAAAATCTTGGATTATCATTAGATTATTTTATTTATTATTAACGCTTTTCAACACATTAAAATTCTGAGTCGAGTTATCAAAATGTCTGCCATTTTTAACTGATGTCCATAGATACATTTACAAGTCGGAGTTAGGTACTTATCTCGGACACATTTTCACTCCATATGTCTCCAAACTTAACTCCCGGATATATTTAACGGATATGGATATAATTAGCGGTTATATATCTTTTCTTGGAAGGACAAATTAGGTATCCAATCTTTTACCGGAGCTAGTTAGCCCATGCCTAGTGTAAATGGATTGATGATGACGATATACTAAATATCTTTAATCTTATGCTGGCATAGAAGAAAATATAGCTTTCTAAATTTGTTTGTTGGTAATCTTATTTAAATGCGTTTTCCCTCTTTTAATCTTACTTCTATTATTAATCATATCAACTACATTTTAAAATGTTAGTGTCACTCGCATGCTGCACATTTCTAAAACATACTAAACTCTAACAAGGTGTGATATAGTGTAACAAATACAGATAAAGGGTTGACTTTGGCAGGTCATTTATGTATGTGTATTTTTATTTTATTTTTTGTTTTTTGCAGTGGTACCAATCTTGGGCACATTTGTTACCATGTTGAGAATGTTAAGAGAAACTCCGCTGCCCATAAGGTGACTCCCATCTTACCAGAATACAGTTGCTTGGTTTTGTCACCAGCAAACCTTTGGCAACAAAACCTGGAAAAGTTCTCTTTGGATTCTAATATTATAGGAACTGTATTTAATCATCAGGTATGATCCAACTGACGTACTTTTTTACAGCACTTAAAAAACCCTTAATTACCCACTAACTTTCTTTCATTTTTGCTTTAACTTTTAAGTTTCGTTTTATTGATCTACCTAGTGTCAACGTTACTCGACACAGTTTTGTACTTTAACATATCCATAAATGAGTTGATTTTTCAACTAAATTTTATGTTTTGAATAATAATTCTTGAAATATGTCAAAACGAAATTATCCATAAAGCTAAATCATTCATATTTTGTATAGAATATGTGTTAGGGCTTAAATCCAATCTTAATTTATTGTCATTTAGCATGCTGGAGGATCATGAAGATAAAAATGATAATTTGGTTGTTTTTTCTTCTTAAAGAACTTGCAAAAAGGAAAAGTCTCTATGACAGACATGGTATTTGGAATGCAGATGAAAGATACTGGAATCAAACGATATCCATTGCGTGCTAGAACAAGGACCATACAATATGCCGTGACTTTAGTTTTTAATCAGTTACATGAAGGGTAAGTAATGCTTAAGTTTTTATATAAGGATGATGTAGACAATTACACTATTTTCTTATTCTAATAGGGTGTATTTGTTTTTAGGTATATTACATCTTTAAAAGAGAAGATTCTCTCCGTTTATCCGACTCAACAAAAAATGGACCCATTACAGAACTCTATGGAAATCAATTTGATTTATTATCCCAGTGAATTCAATTATTATGAATTTGTTCCTTTGTGCCTATCATTCTTTGGTCTTTTTCTTTTATATCTATTTTTCAGTGAGAAAAATAGAATTTGTGAAATCCAAAGTGGGA
Source organism: Micrasema minimum (assembly GCA_022494985.1). NCBI lineage: Eukaryota > Metazoa > Arthropoda > Insecta > Trichoptera > Brachycentridae > Micrasema > Micrasema minimum. The sequence goes on from JAGVSP010001119.1 coordinate 111,368, forward strand.
CTGGCGATTTCAGCTGTCGTCTCTGTGGCAGCTAGTCTTATCATGTCTATTGGATTTTGTTTCTTCTTTGGACTCACATTGAGTTTCCAAGGGAAAGAGACCTTTCCTTACCTTGTGATCTTGTTGGCTTGGAAAATGTGTTTGTTTTAACCAAAAGTGTGATGTCAATAGACTCTAAACTTGATGTAAAAATACGTCTTGCACAAGGTCTCAGCAAAGAAGGATGGTCTATTACAAAAAATTTGCTGACTGAAATAACGATTCTTACAATAAGTTTATTTACTTTTGTTGCTGTGATTCAACAATTTAGTATATTCATGATTGTGAGTTTACTAGCAGATTTTTTGCTACAAATGTTTTTCTTCATTACTGTCCTCGGAATAGACATCAAAAGAAAAGAATTGTCTAGAGATCAACCGACTACTTTCGAATTTTATGTTGGTCCGGGGAAAATATATTCATAAAGCCTTCAATTCAACACAGAAAAAAAATTCAAAGCCGATAGATTTACTATCTAAAAACTGTCAACATGCATCTTCAATCCCGAGATCTAAATCTCACCCCAAGTTGAATGGGCTGGTAAGCAAAAGGTACACAGATGTTGTAGTGAATAACTTTCAAAATGTAGCCGCAGAAAACTCAGTCAAGTCGGAAACCAAAGTTCCCAAACGCATAAGATTGGTAAATGTTTGGGCACGAACAAGATTCTTCCAACGAGCATTCATGATTTGGATGGTTGTCTGGATATCCATGATTATTTACAGTTCAGGAGTTGTAGAAACTTTATTCTTCAGTGAAAGCATGGGATTTACAAACGATGTTAAGAAAAATCAACACAGTTCGGAATTCCATAAACCAGTTGAAAAGGCAGAAAATATTGTGGATATAAATAAGTTGGTTGATTCAGCAGTTGATGAGTCAAAAAAAGCCTCAAATATATCATTGAATCCCAACTTATTCAACTTTACACCATTTACTTACGGATCTAATCCTCTGTTGACTAGCGTTATGGAAAGTGTTGATTTCAACTCTGAAATATTGAACAAAACTCTTCAAATTCTTTTCAATGAAAAATTTAGCATATCTTCAACCATGGAGAAGACTGTCAGAATTTCACTGGTCATCTGTTCTGTCCCAATACAACATATCAATTGGTGGACGCTATATAGCTGTGCTGCCCCCTCTCCTCATCAGGCACCGAGTGACTCCGGAGATGGCGGCTGCAGTCCACAACCCGACAGAAAAAGATAGCTTCCTGCCTCCATCGCGGTGGAACGCGCTGGCAGCAGCCTTAGACCCCCTGGACTTTACTGGTACATAGCCAACTAATCTGTAATCTCAAACATAAAATCTGGTTTTCTATTGTAATCAAATGTTATGTTAAACTGAAACAACTAATAATAATAAGCGCATCTATTGGCTTCTCCCTCTTAAGAGGGTATGGATCCGGATTGATGGATATCAATATTTTCTTATTCAGAAGTTTTATTTTGTGAATAAACCTCTTTAAAAAATTATACTTGGTTTCAGATTTTGAAGTTGATGACCCGATGCATCTTCCCCATTTCCATGGGCAGTATAATTGGGGCAGTTCTCATACAGAATCTGAACAGCCGTTCTATCCAACATCTCCTATGGAAGTCATTCTACTCACTATTTTGTGTATTGTTAGTTCACTGGTCATAGCCTACATGATGCTAGTTTTTTATAGGTAATAAATTAATACATCTATCTCTAGCATACCGATATTTAACAGCCAGTATTAGATGTAACTCAATTATTGTGTCTACTTTTATTCAAATATAAAATATAAGTGACATAATATGTGCAAAGGAAAGTAATACTAAGCGACACGATAATATTACTAACTAACGTTTCCCTTTCGCCATCGATATTATTAACTAATGCGCTTTTTATATGAGACAGAAAACTGTACAGTTCCTTGTGCAGTTGCAAACTGTCCCTTCTAAAGCAAAAACTGTGTGGAATATTGAATAGTCCACGCGACGTTTGGCTGACCTGACAATTAATGTTTTTTATGTAAACGTTAAGTAGATATTGATATATTGAATGCTTTTAAATTTTTTTAAAACAAATAAAAAAGAACATATTTACATTATTGGTTACGATGTGGATAGGGTGCGGCAGGGGACGCATGAAATAGGTCCGCCAGATAGGATGACTGGTTGAATATTGTATGTTGTTGGCAGAGGGCGGGCGGGAGGCTGCGGTTGGGCGGGAGGTGGTTGTAACTAACGACTAAAAAAGGGGTAGAATTACTAATATCCCTATCACTGTCAAATTTGGGCCAGCTTCTTGAGCAGGTTGGGGTGAATGTGTTTATGAATATCTTAGAGCAGAGACAGTGATAGGGGCAATGAAAGCATTTGGTCGCGTATTTAACCTTCTCTTCTTTTGCTTTTTCCAGTTAAAACTGAATCTATTAAATTTCGCGGATTACCTTTAAAAAATCGGTAGTGTTGTGCTGGACTGAAAAAAGACTCAATAGTTTAGACTCAAGGGTGGGGCTTTCACTGTAATATTTACATTTTTTTATATATTATATTAACAATTTTCTGTGTGTAAACATACGATGATAACTTACGATCGCGCCTAAAATTTTTTTATATATTTAGCCTGTTTTTTGACAGACTGTACAGTTTTCCGAACAAGAAACTGTACAGTTTTCTGTCCCGTATAAAGTGTAATGTACCGTAATTATTAACATTTTTAGGTGTGTTTGTACAAGAAATTATGCAGAATGGCGTTCTAGTTGGACTAAAGATGGACAAAAATCATTGAGAAATCCTCAGGCTTTACAGGTAGATAATAATACAAATTTATGTCAAGGTATTTTATGAAAAACATCCTAAAAATTAAAAAATATTTCAAAAGGTAGTTTCTAGAGTCTCGCCCTTTATCGATATACAATAATAATGCTTTTAAACTTAAAATAGGTAGCCCAGCTGTCAGATAGCATTGTACAAAACCAGTTGACAAATTGTCAGTTACGAATACCAGTTTTAAACTATATAAATATTGGGATTTGTTGTGTTAAATTTATAGGGGTTACTATAATATATTTACTATAATTACCATAAAAAACTATATTCTCATCAGAGCAGAAGAAGATTTTTCTGGTGAATCAGCACCTTTGATGGACTTAAATTATCTCATTATTAGGTATTTGAAATTTATAATAATTGATTAATACAGAGTTACTTATGAACTACATATTATTCAAATATTTTTTGAACAGTTGTTTCGCTTCTACATATAAAAGTGCAGACCATTTTTAATACGTAGTAAATATACTCTTCAATAGAAATGATAATATTGAAGATTCCGAAAATGGCTGGAACTAACTTGTTAAAATCAGTTGAAAGGGTGCCTCATTTGACCGTAGCTGTATAAAAATATTAATATTAAGTGGGTTAATGAATTTTGTTCAGATCGTCATGGAGGCTGTGCCAGTAGTAGTTGCTGGACACAACCAAGAAGTGGAGTGTCTGGTTACTGATGGAGAGAGAGTGGTCAGTTCGTGTTTACAAGGAACAATCAAAGTTTGGGACCACTCCAGTGGAGAAATCATCACCAATATAAATAGGCACATGTAAGATTCTATATTATATTTTCATTTTAACTTTGGCGAAACGCCCTGAAAAGATTTTGTTTTTATTAAATTATATTTCATGTACATTTTTAGGTTTTTTGAACTTCAAAATGAAGTTGCTAACAAATTGCATTCTGAGAAAAGTGATAGGAGCGAATTATACAAATATGAAGAAGGTATTTAAAAAAATATCCATTGTTCTATCCTTAAGTAAAATATTTTGTTTTAGCATAGTTTGGCTTTCAACATAATGTTAATGTTATAACTAAAATGAAATTCACAAATCATACTCGAGCGATTAGTACGTAATATAGGTAGTAAAGAACTTTTGTACGTCTCAATCCTGAGGATTGGTCTGCAGCAAAATTCCACATCGTGTTTTCCACTGCACTCTCTATCCTTCGCAGCCCTTTTCACCTATACTATATTTCATTTTTCAACATTTGTAAAAATATGTAAGATTTGTGTGCGAGGATAAAAATATGTTATATTTTTATGTATTTTAACTCATTTGATATTCGTTTTCAGGAGATCAGGAGAATGTACGAAATCATGATCAAATACTTACAATGAAGGTAAATTAATTTTAAAAATGTAATAAAATGTCTCTGATTTTCATCTCAATAATATTATGTAGTACAATTTATTAAATTTGTATAATGTAATTTTGCCCTTTCAGAACTCTGATTATGAAAGTATGCTTAGTAGAAAACCAAACAGTTCATGGCAATCAAAATTCAATTTTGTGAAAAATACTCCAAACATGGACAAACCTAACGGCCAGCATCAATACTCATCGGTAACTGGGAGAGACAAAACAATGTATGAATTCGCTTTACACTACAGGCATGTCTTTTAAATTAACTACAATAGTCAATGTCTTTAGGTCTGTAACTGTTAATGTTTATTCTTGCGATGATGTGCTTTTATTTTCAGAAATATCTATGATGGCAGCGTAGATAACTCACCTTCAGAAGAAAATGTTTCATCTAAGGAAGTAAACATTGGATCCTGTAAAGCTTTGAATGTAGGCGAAGAAGCGCCATTGCGAAATGATATTTACACCAAAAACCCATGTAGCAAATGTAGGGTGGATAACTGTAAAAACTGCATATCAAATTACCTATCAGATTTTCCCAGTAATCAATTAGAATCCAAAAGATCCATAGAATCGTCTAAACCACCTGAGGAGACATTTCAGCTGGGTACATCAGAGTTTACCAGTGATAGTGTTGAGCAAAATGAACACTTGGACAATTCGAGTTTTGCGTCACCTCCTGCTATTTGGTGCATGGACTTGATAGAGGATATTATAGTCATCGGCTGCTCCAATGGGAGATTGGAATTTTGGGAAGCCTCGACTGGCAAATTAAAGGTTATAAATACTTTTAAATACATTCAGTGATTTATGTGAGAGGTGTTATTTGAAATGGCTAAAAAACTTCACAGTTTTTACATTGTGACACATGCTTTATTTTACGTTCAGTGCCACTGAAAAAGTAGTCATCATTATATTAAAAACATTGTACATAATTGTCAGTACACAACAAAGTCCTGGTACCAATTACCAACCCTTATGTATGGTAGTGAAGCATGGTGTTGGAAAAAGAAGGATGAAAGTAGACTGAATGCTGTTGAAATGCGATCTCTCTGGCAAGACTATGTATGATAGGTGTACAAATGTCGAAATTAGAGCAAAGTGCAAGGCTGAGATAAGCATTATCGTCAAAATTAAGAAAGGGCTTTTACGATGGTTTGGTCATGTGGAGTGAATGACTGATGAAAGAACGGCTAAAAGAAGTTTAAATGCAAGTGTGCCTAGATGTAGAAGCCGAGGAAGGCCGAGAAAGACATTGCATGACCAAGTACGACAAGTACTTGAAAGTGGACATGTGAAAAGTCGTAATAATCGGCGTATGTGCATGAGAAGATGTATGAATGTAGAGGAAGCAAAGGCAGTATCCCTACGGGGAAATGGCGTGATGGTTAGTTAGTTAGTACATCTTTATTCATAAAAAAAAATGTATTACTCATTTGCTTTACGGATTTATTTGGTATTAAGATACAGGGATTAAAAAAAGGATGGGTGTAACATTTATCCCAAAAAAAGTAGCAAAATATATGGACTGACCCAAATGACAGATAGGTAGCAGCGTTTTATGTTTTGTTGGTCAAATTCTAAATTTTGAAAATTTACTATGCTTGTTAATATTTATGCTCTTTGCTTATATATTGTTCAGAATCTTGGCCAATAAACTTTATCATAGTATCCTCGTTAGGGTGTCTATTATACGTTAGGGTATTAATGTGATCAAGTTATTTGATAACAATTTGCAAAAAAAAATCGAAAAACAAATCAACTTCATACTCAATTTTCTCGAAAACTAAGGGTCAAATAAAAAAAAAAAATTCTATAAAATCGATTCCAAATATGATGTAAATTCACTGGTTTCCTGCTTGTACATCGAGTTTTGTTACACCCTGTATAACCAAAAATTTTTTTTTCGATTTTGAAAACGCATACCCTCTATCTTTTTTACAATTACTATGGCCTATTCAGATATGAAATTTCATATGTGTACGATGATTTTAACTCGTGCCAACGAGGCCTCAAAGTTCCTAATCCGCATGTAGTCTCTTCATTAGTTGATCACGTATTAATCGTATTATATGTGTTACATTTTCCATTTTAGTGTATTTTTGACGATGGATATAGTGAAGGAGTGAGCCATGTCCGTCTCTCTGTCCAAGAAGAGGTAATTCTTGTTGCCGCTCGCCTCAGTGGACATTTAGATCTTCTGCGGCTTCACCATCCCTCGAATCCTCCACATAAGAAAAGTGAGTATTCTCCGCATTTTACCACAAATCTTGCTGATATTCTGATCAATTAAAAATACTTTAAAAACTAAAGAAAACAATGTAAAATATTCCAACTTTACTTTACGTAATATCTGATACTGTTTCTAAAATTCCATGTCACAATAGTAGCAAATATAAAATACAACATTTTGGGCGTGTTCAAATACTTCACAAATCTGGATTTATCCCAAGACGGGAGTAGGTATATATTTCATTTTATATCCCTACAGAGATGAGGTAGAATTCTTTCAAATTCAGGAATATGGATATTCGAGCGTTTTACAGGGCTTATGACCTGTCCTTGGCTGGGTTATATAAAATTCCTGGTCTAAATATAAGTCAAATAAAATTGCAGTCATCTGCAGGCGATTACTCTTAATTAATTTAACTCTTTAAAATGAAGTAATTTGCTAATAAATACTTAACTTCAATATCAATGCATAGATGGAGCTTTTAACGCGCTGGTGGATGATTCTCGATTCGTAACATATGTGTATACAAAATCAAAAATGTTACCTGGTGTGGATATTCGCTAATAAGCTGAATGGGGAATGTTGTAGTACATAAAGTGGCCACTTAACCCAGCCAATGACGGGTCATAAGCCCTGTAAACGCTCGAATATTTCTGAATTTAAAGAATTCTGCCTCATCTCTGTAGGGATATAAAATGAAAAAAATATAAAATATTTTTTAAATACATACAAGCAACTATATTAGATTATTCTAAACCGTTGTATTATGATGTAAAGGTATTTATTTACGGACAGTCGTATTATACAGTATTGAAACATAATATTCTTTATTTTTTTCCATTTTATTAATTATTTCCATCTTATTTGATTTTTGATCTTGTTTTTCTTCTTCTTTTTTGTTTATGTATACTGTATCAAAGATGATGCGAATTAAACTGACATTATTATTATTTCTTTCAACATTCATTTTAACAATTAAGTCCAATTTTAGGCTATCTCTTCTAAAAATACCAAAACATTTATGTACTAATTATTGTTGGATAGTACCCATCCTGTGCATAGTTGCTCATTTGTAATATGTAACGCTAACATAACTGGAAAAAAATAACATTCTTTCTAAAATTAAAATTAACAATACCAAGATACTCATGTTCACACAATCCCATATTAAATTTACTAAATTATATATTTTAATACAAAGGAGTTGCAGTTCCTTCCTTCAACTTATCTAACATAATATTATTTAAATGTATATAATTTAATGTATTGATATACGTGTTGAAGGATCTATTAAAATGTGAATTTGAAGTTTTTTTTTCTTAATTATTTTTATTATTTAGTTGCACAACTAAAGTTTTCATTGCAAATAATGGTCTGAAATATTAAAGAAAAAAACATTTATAACTTGAATGTATGTAATATGTTTCAGCTCACGTACGCACTGTTCAGCTGGGTCACTTTCAGTAAACAATGACAATGTTTACAATAGATTTGCTCAAAAATCTCCTTCTGCTCTCTTCAAAGAAATGCAGCAACATTATGTATGAAGAAGCCTCATTCTCATTCAAAAATGAAGGTAAAAGTTCTTATTGATCTAAGTGGTGTTTATTATGAAGAATTCCGCGCCAAGATATATTTTAAAAGATGTCAGTAGTTAGCTTAATCAAATGAAAGACAAAATGCTTTTTTCAGTAAAAAAATTAACAATTATCTAAAAACAAACCATCATCATCATCACACCATAACCGCTCCCTAGGCGATCGACCGCCAGCTCCCGTGCATCCTCCCAAGGCAAGTCCACGTCCCGCAGCTCTGGCGCAAACTGCCGACGAATTGTCTACAGTGGACGACCAGGACGCCGAGAACCTGATGCCTTGTAAAATAGGCAAGCAGGGTGGCGGCTCTCGGGGGCATACGTAGTATATGGCCTAGCCAGCCGAAACGCCTTCGCCGGATGACAGTAGATACCGAGGGTTGCTGTGTCCGTTGCCTCACCTCTGTGTTCCTTACAAAGTCAAACCACCGCACACCTAAAATTCTCCTAAGACACCTATTCTCAAAACTCAGAAGTCTGCTATCTCGGGCCCTGATGGAGGAGAACAGGTGTGATGCAGGAGTTAAAAAGGTAAACATCTGTTCTCCAGTCAGCTTTCATACTGTTGAATCCGGCGCCCGCTACTCCAAGCCGACAAACCAACTTTTATTTTTTTATTAATTGGTTCTTTAACATTGAAAAGCGTTTTTTAATTATAATACCCTGGGATACTATACTATAACAATATTTTTTTATGTGTATAAGTACTATAAATTAATCATGTAGCCAGACGCTAAAACAAAAACTTTCTCATCCCTTATTCTTTCTCTTTTGTACCCATAGCGCTGTCCCACCACTCTAGATCTTAGCCAATAGCGTTACGCAATTACCCCCTTCTCCTAAAGATCTCTCCCACATCCAGCCACTAGCCCTTTAAGGCCTGGCAGGATCCTCTGGAGGCAATGTACCCCAAAAGTAATAGGAACATTACGCCTGGACAGCCAAGCCTCGCTAATCCCTCAGTTTAGCTGTGAGGTCTAGTGATTAGCGATTAGCGATTCCCCTGTGAGGAGGAACACTTGCAAGTTGCTAGTACGCTCCAGTAGTACTAGACTTGAGAAATTGTGCAACATCGTATTAGGTTACTTACTGACCCGAGTAAGAGAATATTATTCCCGCCGTGTACCTAGACTTACCCCCATAAAAAGACATTAGACATTAGACATTAGTACCCTTTTTTACGAGTATGACAGTGTGCTGAACTTGGTCGCTTTCTATTTTGTATAGTCTATTCGTTCGATAAGTTTTACCCAAAAATAAACAATTTTTTTATAGTGTTGTTACTTTAAATTTCCCGAGCCGTTAAACTCAATATTTAAAGCGCCCTCGAAGTATATTTATGCGAAAACGACACTATATAAATTATCCATAATAATAATAATATAATAAAGTGTCTCATTTTAATAACCCCGCTAACTAACTGACTAACTAACCATCACGCCATTTCTCCGAAGGGGTAGGCAGAGGGGATAGAATGCCACACCACTCTGTTCTGGCATACTTCTCTTGCTTCCTCCACATTCATACATCTTCTCATGCACGCACATTGATTATTCCGACTTCTTACATGCCCACTTGTTTTACTTGATCATGCCATGTCTTTCTCGGCCTTCCTCGGCTTCTACATCCAGGCACACTTGAATTCAAACTTCTTTTAGCCGTTCTTTCATCACTCATTCGCTCCACATGACCAAACCATCGTAAAAGCCCTTTCTTAATTTTGACGATAAATGGTTATCTCAGCCTTGCACTCTGCTCTAATTTCAACATTTGTACACCTATCATACATAGTCTTACCACACATGGCCTGAGAGATCGCATTTCAACAGCATTCAGTCTACTTTCATCCTTCTTTTTCCAACTCCATACTTCGCTTCCACACATAAGGGATTCCGTACATATTTCTATGCAATACGATTAAATGCGACAGAAAAGGTATAAATTAGTTTAAAACTTAACGGACATATTTTAAATTAATTTGACGGCATTGCGTACAAATTTATATGGAAGCTTATGCTGTCAAATTGTACGATATTCAAATATTTTTTAACCCATTAGACTTATCCAACTAACGACACTGACCCTCTACTTGGAGAAGTCGGTTAATAATTTGATTTGTGTGTCCATTTGGTTATATGAAAGAACGAATGGTGAATGATGATGAAAGAACGGCTAAAAAAATATATATGATGCGACTGTGCCTGGATGTAGAAGTCGAGGAAGGCCGAGAAAGACATGGCATGGCAGACAGGCATCCATGTTTAAGGAACATTGTTATCTTAAAAGATATTTAAAGTTCAATATTTTGCTGTTTAATTCAACTTGTTTTATTACATAGGCTCTACAGAAGGACTTTGCTGTGTGCGTTCGAATATGATCAGAGCCCACCAACAGCCTATTTCAACCATCGAGTGTGATGGCCGAAGAATTTTGACTGGAAGTCAGGACCATACAATTAAGGTAGCTAAAATAATTATTTTTATAACGCTGCGTAACAAAAAATGCGTAAGCCCTTTGCATGGTAAATAAGTGCAGTGTATTTTGGTAATTTATTACTTGAAGGCAAGATGATCAGCCTTACGCCAGTGCCAGCCCAAGGTATTATACAGGGTGTAACAAAACTCGATGTACAAGCGGGAAACAAGCTCAGATTAAAAAGTCATATTACACAATCGTCTCCAAATACGATGTAGATTCACCAGTTTCCCGCTTGTACATCGAGTTTTGTTACACCCTGTATTTATATTTAACATTTCTTTCAAATATTTGTTATTTATTTATTTTATTTTTATTTTTATTTTTATTTATTTATTTATTTAATATTGTAATGTTATTATCAAACAATAACATTAAGGATATTATATTATATTACTTTATGTTAACCAATATAATACTTTATATGAATTAATTAAGGAAATAATTGTGCCAGGACCGAGAGGTAGGGTGTTCTATCCTCTCTGTCTACTCTTTCTGGGAAAAAGGTTTGGTTAGTTATTAAACCTGTTTTCCATAGTGTAATTCTGTAATTAATAAATGTAACAATAATTAGATAATTTAACTTAAAACAACATCATCATACCATATCTGCTCCCTATGTGGAGCATATGGAATCCACAAACTGCCTCCAGGCCAAGCGATCGGCCGCCTGCTCCCGTGCATTCTCCCAAGTTAAGTCCACGTCCCGCAGCTCTAACGCAAACTGCCGACGAATTGTCAACAGTGGATGACCAGGACGCCGAGAACCTGATGCCTTGTAAAATAGGCAAGCATGGTGGCGGCTCTCGGGAGGCACACGTAGTATATGGCCTAGTTAGCCGAAATGCCTTCGCCGGATGACAGTAGATACCGAGGGTTGCTGTGTCCGTTGCCTCACCTCTGTGTTACTTACAAAATCAAACCACCGCACACCTAAAATTCTCCTAAGACACCTATTCTCAAAACTCAGAAGTCTGCTATCTTGGGCCCTAGTTAGGTGCCACGATTCGCAGCCATAGAGGGGAACAGGTGTGATGCAGGAATTATAAAGGCGGAATTTTGTTTTAACCGAGTAAACACCCGATCTCCAGACAGCTTTCATACTGTTGAATGCGGCGCCCGCTACTTTAAGCCGCACTCCCAGTTCTTTCTGAACTCTGCCGTTTTCTGTCATGTACGCTCCCAGGTATTTGAAGCTCTCGACCCTTTCGACTTGAAACATAATCCCATGTAAAGTTTAGTAAGTACTTGTAAGGCAGATTTAACCATCAAACTAACAATGTATCAGGCTAACAATGTATCAGGCTAGCAATGTATCAGGCTGTGTTATGTGTTGTAATAATTTACTGTTATTTATTTAAGGTGTTTTCGATGTTTTACAGGGTTTACAGGGTCATAAGCCCTGTAAACGCCTAGATATCCATATTCCCTTCCAAATTTCTCGTCTCTGTTGAGATGTCAAATTGTAATTATTAGCCTGTAATGGGTGAAATCCAGTTTTTGTCTACAAGTATTTGGACACACTCAAAATGTTGTCTAGAAAAATTACAATATCAAGGGAATTTCTAAAATTTTTTATGACGTCATATGTATTTTCTAGCGCGGTTTGAAAAAGCGCTTTTTCAAATCGCTTGCAAAATCCTCCATTTGGCGCGCATGCGGTGTGACGTCACAGCAATATAGGCGCTTACTACGGAATGAATTTCACGCCTTTCACGGTGGACTGGTATGACGTCATTAGCCAATAACGGGCGTTAAAAAGCATTCGTATTTTCGTGTTTTAAAAACAAAAATTTATCATAAATAAAAACTAAATTTTTGAGTATTGTGTTTTTATATCATTTATACTTTAAATATTTATAACGTTTTTAAGAATTCATATTCATGTTATCTGGAAGAACCCCATTGTTAAGTAAAATTAACTAAATAAAAAGCAAACATTTTCTACCTTTAATATCAACATTAATGTGAGTTTTGTCTATTGTGGCATTTTATACTACAGCCCTCTAACATTTTACTATTATTATTATGGATAATTTATATTGCGCCGTTTTCGTATAAATATACCTCAAGGGCGCTTCAAATATTGAAATTAACGGCTCGAAATTTAAAGTGAATGAAAACTCAATTTCCGAGTAGAAAAAAATACAATTATCAAAATTAATTAAAAGATTTAATGGGTCCTAAGTTTCTTTTGAAACATCTCTTTACTCTCCAAGTTGTGCACTTCTGGTGGGAGAGCATGCCAAGCCACAGGGCCCGCAACCGCAAAAGCGCACTTCCCAAATTTTGTGCGCTGATTGCGGATCGGTACTAAAACCCTGCCTGTAGCTGTAGATGTAGCTGATCGAAGTGTGAGACGTCTTTCAGCTAGTTTATCTGGAATGCAAAGCTCTTTTAAATATTCTGGAGGGGCATCATGCATGGCTTTGTACATTAGCCAACAGATATTACACACATTGTATGTCAATATATTGTTCTTTAGGTAAAATAACCCATCTTCTTAACATAAAATATTAATATGATTCCAAACACAGTAGAAGGAGAAACAAGATGAAACTGACTTGTAATAATTTTTTAGTTGATTTTTCACAATCTTCTTTTTTTAATAAATATGTATTTAATTGTTTCCCTGAAAATGATGTAAATGTTTAGTTTATTGTTTTTCATATTTTTACACGACTGAATGTATTTGTTGTTGTAGGTGCTTGTGTGTACAGTTTACAAGCTCACGACGGTCCCATCTGTAACATTACCTACACTGCCTCATACGTTATGTCGATTGGTGGAGATGAGAAATTGTGTGTCTGGGACAGATTCAGAGGACATCTTCTTAATTCTGTTCACATTGTAAGTATAGTATTCCATCTTAATTATCAGTTTACACTGCACGTAAGAATGCAAGAGTTAAATAACTCATTGTTCATTAATTAGGACGTTCAGGTCTTGGAGTGAATGATTAGTTTTTGTGATTTTGCACATCGAATTGAAAAAACAAGTATAGGAGTGAAAATGAGTGATCTAATTGTCAGTTGGCTTTTGTACGTCCTCCTAGCTGATAGCGAAGAGGAACTGTGGTTCTTGGTTACAAAGGTTTACAATTGTGTGCAAGGAGAGCGATTTGCTAATGAATGTGCAAAAATCGAATGTCATGGTTTTTGAAAGAAATGTAAAAATGACTAAATGTAAGATTGTAGTAAATGTAAATAAAAGTTTGAGACGGATCAAAGAATTTGTTTATCCGGGTAGTATATGGACAAGGATATTGAAAGGAGGGTTATTGCTGGTAACAGAGTTAATGGTGCCTTAAAGTCCGTCATAGCAAATAAGTGTCTATCACAAGAGGCTAAATTCGTAGCTCATAGTGGAGTCCTGGTACCAACCCTAATGTACGGAAGCGAAGCGTGGAGTTGGAAAAAAAGGACGAAAGTAGATTGAATGCTGTTGAAATGCGATCTCTCAGACAAAAACCATTTACGATAGCTGCACTAATGTCAAAATTAGAGCAGAATGCAAGGCTAAAAATAAGCTCTTTTACGATAGTTCGGTCATGTGGAAAGAATGAATGGTGAAAGAACGGCTAAAAAGATTTATGTTGTGAGTGTATCTGGATGAAGAATTCGAGGAAGCCCGAGAAAGACATGGCATGATCAAGTAACATGTGGTCATGTGAAAAGAAGATGTATGAATGTGGAGTAAGCAACGGAAAGCTGTCTGCCTACCCGTGATTGGGGAAATGACGCAATGGTAAGATACATTGTAACTGATTATTCTATCTTTCTTTTTAAATTAAAACGTAAAAATGTTTAGCATTTCGTCCTGACTTAACTCGGATATATATCTAGCAATTCGGGACAAGAAAACTATAAACTGTTCATATTGTATGATAAATATAAACGTGTAAATAAATAAGTTTAAATCATCCCTTCATTCTCAGACAAATAGTGTTAAAATTAATATTTAAGATATAAATGTTTTGTTTGAATATTTTTCGTCCAGATGATGTCCCGTGGTAAAGGTTATTATTATATTTATGTGTGTACTGACTACAGGGCCAAGGGGCAGGGGGCTGTGGACTGCTCAGCCTGACCCACTCCCTCGTGGTAACGGGGGGGCGGGGGGGCCTCACCGTGTGGGATGCGAGTACTGGAATGTCAGTGCGGAAAGTACACCTAGGTAGGTTTCACTCCAACACTATTTTCCCAATTTGTGTATGGCCAGCCCATGTTTTACTTTAGTGAGACATACGAGTACGAGAGGGAAATGAGTTTGTGGTGATTGGGGAAAGAAGTATGTACGGAGGGTGCATCTCCTGCCACGTTCCACTTCTACCCACTCGCCCCTAGGTCATGGTGACATTTAGCGACGTGCGTACTGCTTCAGACTGTTGACGTATTCGTATCGCTTCTTTATTATTGAAAATGTCTCTGTATATCTAAATTTTCGAATAAGAGGCTTTATTATTGCTAAAACTTCTTATATTATGTGTAGAGGTACGGAATTTTTGCAGATAAAAAACAGAAATTCGTAAAAATTCGCATATACCTCATATTTAAAATACGAGGTCTGTTCAAAAAGTATCGCGAATTTTGAATTTCCGCGGGCTACGTATATTTGATTTTTTATTTTTTTGTAGCGTTATGTTGGTACTCACGTCCCTTACTTATGCTGACAAGGTCGGACATTTTGAATGTTTAGTTAATTTTTGACAGCTGTTTTGCTTGGATGTGTTTTGGCTCGTCTTCGATTTTTGCCAAAGTTCGGTCGAACGTGAAGGTTTTGCTCACAGTTTTCTTCGATTGCAGGGGCGTGGTGCATCATGAGTTCTTGCTGTGGGGTAGTACGGTCAATAAGGAATATTAGCTGCAAGTTATGCGCAATTTGCGCGAAGCAATCCGCCAGAAACGCCCGGATTTGTGGAAGAACAAAAACTGGCTTTTGCACCATGATAACGCCCCTGCTCACACATCGTTGCTTGTGCGCGAATATTTGGCCAAAAACAACACAGTAATAGCGCCGCAGCCACCGTATTCCCCAGACCTGGCCCCCTTGACTTTTTTTCCTGTTTCCAAAACTGAAGAGGCCCATGAAAGGACGACGCTACGCCACGATTGAGGAGATAAAGACGGCATCGAAGGAGGAGCTGAACAAGATCACAAAAATGATTTTTTTAAGTGCTTCGAGGATTGGAAAAAACGTTGGCATAAATGTATTATATCCGAGGGGAATTACTTTGAAGGGGACAAAATAGATATTCATGAATAAATAAATACTTTTTGAAAAAATATAAAATTCGCGATACTTTTTGAACAGACCTCGTATAGCAACTTTTCATGCTCTTAAAAATGATATTTAATAATAATTAAAAGCTAACATTGTTGTAATTTCCGAATTTGAGTCGTTTAAAGACGAGATTGTATTTGCTGAAGAAGCGTTGGGCGTCTACACTATTAGTTGGACTCCAAATGCTCTGTAACGCCGCTTGAACTAAGATTGGAATGCTGCATTTAGTAGCCCACAATATGTCCTTAACATTGGTATCTTCATTTCTGTTTATTAATGCAAGATGAGATGAAAATGAGTGTACCAATCAATTAACTCATTTTGAGAAAGTGCTCTGAAGAAAGGATTTTTCCGGAAGCTTTCTAGTAATGTGTTTTGATTAAGGCGGTCATACTAGCAGCCACAGATGGACAAAATATTTGACCAATATGAAAATATGATTCATTCGTTGTATTCAATTTGTGTAGAGAAAGTTTATTGAATCCTTTTTCAGATGCGGCTTTTAGCATTGTGTTTAAATCTGAATCTATATCCCCACAATTTTCTCACCAAAAAAACCAAGATTTTGACGTTCAAGAGTAGCTTTCAAGTCCTCTAATTTGTTGCACAAATGGGTAACTTGAATCTTCTAGTTCGTTAATTAGTTTCATTATTTTCGGTCACAACTCACATATGAAGCCTAATCAGATTCAATCATTGATGAACAAATCAGTAAATTTCGCATTTATTTGCCAATATGAGAAATTTTCACATAAATTTGCGTCTATTTCGTAAATATGAAAATTCTGTACCTCTAATTATATGTAATGTGTAAATATCAATAATGTTCATTTTATTTACAGGTCATAATGATGGTTGCATTTTTGTAAGACAAATTTTGCCCCTCAAGGATTCGATAGTTTGCGATTACGCGAATCAGCTTCGAATAATTCGTTTCCCTCACGTATCTAAAGCTGCGACTAGTAGTGCGACCAAGTGTGAATAATTTATTGCACTTTGAGAACTTTTAATAAAATAATTTCTATATGTACTGTGATACTGATATTAGATTTTTACCAATTCCAGTCTGTTCACAGGCACTTATGTAAACGGAATTATCCTAATAATTATATGCACAGAGAGGCTGTGATGACCAAATTATATGAAAATTTGACACGTACATGTATCCATTCCCACTTTAAAGTAACTTATTCTCATTAATATTCCTAACAACATCTATTCCTAATTATCAAATGCAGCATTTTCTTATACTTCAGGATTTAGGAAGTATGTTGGATTATTCAGTTCATTACTAAATTATGTTGAATATTTATTAAATCTATAGAAATAATGTGGGAAAAAATTGACGTTGATATTTCCAATCTTTGTAATACAAAAACAATATTAAACTTTGATTTTTTATACAATTTTAAATAGTGTAGATATTGCACTCCTAAAATTAATAGCTGCACTACTTGAAAAAGCCATTTTATCAACAGTTTTAACATTTTTATTGTATAAATTCTTCAAATATGTGATTTTTAAAGTAGATTTGAATTCATACTATCTTGTCTATGGTTTTAGTAGGTAACAACAGTATTAAAATGATCATTGTGCTGCTGTTTTTATTTGACTTTAAGAAAAATAGTATAAAATGTCAATTTTCTTACTGTTATATGTCTGCTAATTTGTGCCGGTAGAACTACATTTTGAAACATTTCTAGATACCTAACTCAAAAACTAAAGTGGGCACTACACCACTCGCAAAATTTAATTTCACACGGACACGGTTATCCAACCTTCCAGGGTAGCATTTGATTATTTAAAAATATGTTTCACATTATTTTTACTGTGAGTTGTTTGAACTTTATTATTTGGTAAACAGTTTTGGACGTCATTGATTATGTTTAGGTTATGTTGCCATGTTCTTCTTCGTTTAGGAATAGGACATTTTTTAGAAGTGGATTAAAATCGCTGCGCTAATTCGCACAGGCTCTGATCAATTTTAAGTTCTTAAATACCCAGAGGTTATGATTGTTTAATCTATGGGCTTTGTTATTTATCATGCACTGCAGTTTTGGAAAGGCTGCTTTCCTATTGGTCTCTTGGGACCAATTATAGCCCTCCAAAGGAAATGCATGGAACTTATTATTATTGTCGCCGCATCGCCCGCACGAGGCTGTCTTTAGTGTGCTGCCAAAAATCTCATATTATCATTGCATCGCCTGAAATTATAATTATTCAATATCGCAATTATAGGAAGCCCCAGAAGCTGGCCAGCTACATATAAGTGCCGAATCCCGGAACTCTGGTGCTCTTCGAAACTCTTCATTGCCTGTAGATTTTGAAATCACGGACTCTGGTTTTTGTGTATAAAATAAATTGGTCAGAAGTTGTCCGAATTTTAATCTCCCGCTATTTACACGTGGGAGATCGCATCAAGGTCCTTCGCGTCACCAATTATTATGTAAAAATATATGAATTAATTTTATTTAAACTCGGCGCTAACTCAGCGAAATTTACATAGATTGTTATCAGATATTATTGTCAGAAATTTAGAATTATCACAAACAATTCACGACTAATGATACCATTGATTAAACTTATTATTTATACACCCTACTGATAGATATATTTATAGAACTTACTTAAATAAAATCTGTCACGATCCTAGGTTTACGAAGTCTGCTATAATAAATTCTCTTATAAAAATATTGCCATAACAAGCCACACATAAAACTCCTAATTACTTTACAAAAGTCAATAAATAGCACTCAAATTAAAGTAAAGTTACTAAAATAACAAAAAAATACTAATGATTGGTAAAAATATGCAAAACTCTTGTCAATGGTTGACAACGGTTGTCATTTGTTATTGTTTACTTTTTGTCAGGTTATGTTGCTCACCAATAAATCACATAAATAAGGGAAAATACTTATCCACTGCCACTATCCTTAAACATTTTTACACATCCGTTTATTAACGTGAAAAAATCAATTTCTTTGCCTATTTTTGATTGAATAAATCATGTCATTTAATATCAAATCCAACATGTTGAGTAAAATTGTAATTCATATATGAATTAAAACACAAAAACGAGTTTGGAATGTTTTATTAATAAATAATAATGGATACATTCTTTAAATTTGTTTCCTGTTTTGGGTTTTGACTGCGTAAAGGGATACTTTAAGAGCACCTTTCTTCCAAGTACCTACACAAAAAGGGCCATACTGAATCTATATTTAATGTGTAGAACATATAAGTGGATATGTACTTTTTTCTGTTTTAGGCGCTACATCCAAACTTGGTTAAAATGCCTAGAAATTAATATACATATTCTAACTAAAAAACGGCCTGGTTTATTATGATTACGGTATTTTAAAAATTAACTACGGACATAAAATGATAACAAGATTAGAAAAAATAAATTGCACATAAAATATAAATCAAAATATAATTTTTTTAATTAAAAATTGGAATGAAGTACATTATTTGTTCATCAGATTTAACTCTATATTTACAAAACCTGCGTGTAATCAGATCAGTTTGTATTTCAACTTTACTTCATTGACAAATTACTATATAAATTTACTTTGGTTTAGTTATTAGGTTTTTATAAGTTTATGTGATTTGGAAATAAAGAATTGTGAATTTGTTATAACACACGCTCAAATAAAATGCAAGCTTTGTAACCAAACTGTATAATTTAATTATATGTACTATTTTATTTAATGTTGCTTCTTGTCAAAACCCATACCATGAAGAAAACTTTTTTGTTTGAAAGCAACGACTTATGACTTTGAAATTTGCCGATTCTAATTGGCACTCTGCCACACGACCTCGGTTGCTTCTTCATACAATAGTAAACCTCGATTTTATTCCTGGAATTAAGCACTAGAGTACAGAAATGATTTCTTCACAAGTTTTAGATACAGTAGCGTATTTGCATCGTCTTATTATTTTTTTAATATGTCATCTGTTAAAAAAGATAAATGAATTGGATCATCTTAAACCATAGTGTACTAACTCACTTTTTACTTTTCTGAATTAGGGGATGAATTAAAGGCTCTAAATAATAATCTAGGATATCTAGATAGGACTATCTTTCCTGATCATTCACAAATAACTATCTTTGATTGTTTAAGCATCACAATTCCTTCTGGTTCACTTAGATTATGATTTAGTGCCCCTTTTTCAAACTCTATCTCTGAAAATACCAAAAGTGAGTTAGGACACTAAAATTGAAGACGATTCAATTATTACAAAAATTAAACACGTTTTATGATCGATATCTAAAATGTGTGATAAAATCATTGAAAATCGAGGAATACGATATTATGGAGAAAGGGCTGTGGATGCTCTTAAATCGTCGTCCATCTTCAGGCGTAACTCCATTTTGTTTATTTGACGATTTTAAGCGGCCAAAATCAATAATATTGCTGGGTCTAATAAACATTATACTATACTGGGTGTTTCTTTTAAACTGAGACGATCAAATATCTCGAAAAATAGCCACTCTACGGAAAAAATGTCCATAATCAAAATTTAATCATACCGCGGGGGAAATACATTAGTGTTCAAATTAGTAGCCCTCACCCCTCCATGTAGGTGGGGCGAGGTGTAACTTTGAAACTAAGATAGGAACACCTATTTTTTATTGCAGATTCGGATTTTACGGCTAAAAATACGTAGGATTTGACTGAAACATTTTGCTCGGTTCATGATAGATGGCGTTGTAATCGACGAAATTCAGTTTTGTAAATCACATTTGACGTTTGTGTTATTTCTTATCTTCATGTTTTTCGTAATTGAAAAATAAACGATAAAATACTTTAGAATGGAGCGTGTAACTGTGCAACGCCATCTATCATGAACCGAACAAAATGTTTCAGTCAAATCCTACGTAATTTAGCTGTAGAATCCGAATCTGCAATAAAAAATAGGTGTTCCTATCTTAGTTTCAAAGTTACCCCCCGCCCCACCTACATGGAGGGGTGAGGGCTACTAATTTTAACACTAATGTATATCCCCCGCGGTATGATTAAATTTTGACTGTGGACATTTTTTCCGTAGAGTGGCTATTTTTCGAGACATCTGATCGTCTCAGTTTAAAAGAAACACCCGGTATAAGCATATTTTTGAAACCGGTAAAATACTGTAAGATTCATATTTTATATTTTTTTACGGCTAGATACTCCAAGGAAGTCTTGTCTTGTAAAATCTGTCTTGATGGACATAGAAGAAATATTTTCCTAATGAGACTAAAAAAATCCTTATTTTAAAAAATATAATATTAATAAGTTAGCACTGAAATTATTAATTTACTATTTATTCAAGTTCTGCGTGCATAGAATAACTAAATACCACCGGAATTTAATTTCAATTTGTAAAATATCTCTTTTAATTTTGTTAACGCAATTTTCTGAATATTTATACCTACATTAAATTTTGTAAACTGAGAAGTAGCTTTGTACTTTTTTATCTTTGACACAAAAAGTAAAAGGAGATCTCCCTCCTAATGTAATTTCATGTTCATAAAATTTATCCCATTGGTTACACTTGATGGTATTTATCACAAGTATTATGTTGTAATTGGTTCATCTATTTATGTATTTTTCCCAATTAAGTTAAGTAATAAGCTGCACAGCACGATATGACTCACGACTGCATTAAAAAAAATATTATCTGTATCCAAATTCAATGAAGTAAATATGTGTAGATGTATTGGTCATCTAACCCTGACCAAATATAATAAATAATTTTGTTAATTTTCCTAATGGAAAACTAAAAGAATCTCTCGCCTTAAAGTACATTATCACAAATTTGAGACAAATTTGTGATAATGTAATACCATGAGAAGTAAAATAAAATGATTATCCATTTTTGATTTATTTATAGAAATGATGTCTAAATTAGAATTTTTTTATTTTGTATATGTATAATTTGTGTAAATTTTCGAACGTAATTTAGTTAAATAATAATGATTTAATTTTTTACATGCGTACTTTGTAATTGGTTTGGTATAAGCATTATTTACATAAATATTCTAGATGTAATGCCCGTTATTATTGAATTTTATCATCACATTGTTAATTTTTTTTTGTAAATGCAGTAAAATAAAATTTAAAAATACATAACCATCTGTTTGTCAAGCTAATAAGTGAGATACAATAGTTGAAACTTCGGAATACCGACTGGCCATTAATAAATAGCCAAACATTCAATATGAATAAACATCAAGGTGCTGTATTATCTGTGTATTAATAATAATGTAATATTTTGTCATAGCTTTTACAACGATTTTTTAGCGTGATTTTTTACTTAATTACTCGTATGTCTTTTATTTTCATCACACAAAATGTCAAAATTGATTGTGGCATGGAGCGATGTAGACTCAACTCAAATACCCCTTCGTCTAACCTGAAATGTGCTCGTAATGCATATTTTATTTCGTTGCTCATCCATACTAAAAAATGCATGGCCGATTATTCTGTGATCTTTGATAAATATTTTTTTTGTATTTTTTTTGGTGGTATTATCAAAAATGCTTAAGATTACTGTTTATTAAACTAGCGATTTAACATTATTGAGCTTCGAAAAAGAATTTCAGAGAAATGGCATTCCATACTTCAAAAATACTACCTTGCCTAGTGACAGCTAGTGACCCACTATTTCGCTTACTACGTCTTCACTATGCATCTACATCATCACTATACTAAATTCACAGAGTCGAGAACAGCAGACATAACATCGCAGGCGCGTGATCAAAGATATTATACTGCAAATTTAATTGCGTTTTGTAAGAAACGCTATCGGCGACGTCACCGATGTCATTTCCTCAACCACATATTTAACCGTTTTAGTGCTAAGCAATTTTTGCAAAAATGTATGAAAATTTCTTACATATCGACGCCTCCTATGTATAATATCGTAACCCACAAAATGCGATTTTACAGGAGCATTTGAAAATATTTTCGTTCGTTAGCATTGGTTGTAGATAAGACAAAATACGCCCCAAAAAAGCCCTTATTATTGGCAAAATATTTTTTTTGTTTTGGTAGAATTAAAGATATAGTTAAATACAGACGAAATCCATTAAAAACTCAAAATCGACGATTTGTGGGTTACGATATTATACGTAGGAGGCGTCGATATATTGATTAATTTAGAGGAAAAAATAATGGTGTCAAATAAAAGACCCTAATTTAGACAAATATCAATCAATTTTAATATTGTTTTTTGCATTATAAAGAAAAATTGTTTATTGTAATGAATTTGAAAATAAACATAAAATATCAATTTTATTTCTTTTTGAAAATAAAAAATATTTGAAAAAATAGCTCAACAATTATGTTTTGCCGCACAAATAGCGTGTAGGCCTACAGCGAACGCAAATAATGCAGGTTCGCTTTATTCCCTCCCTCTGTTGCTACACATCGCGCACGCCATGCGCCAGTAAGTTACGTCCCAGTTATTTTTCCAGCGCAAATTTTTTGTTTGATGAAGATGGTTGTTAACACGCTATTTTTATGTTTTTTTTTTTTTTTTTAATAAATCTTTAAAAAAATATATGTATTTTTTTAAATTTATAAGAATGCACTCTCTTTACAAATTACGCACGAGGTTAGAGAACTTCCACTTCCACAGAGCACCAAAGACACACGGAAACTTGCAATTTTTTTATACAAACGATCACAGCGCTTTTGCGCCGCGTAGCATTCTAACGGTTAAATATAATCCATTGAAAGTAATGCACAATGTACATTTAAATGAAAATTTGCTGTTAAAATTATCTTAATGAAAAGAAAAAATAATCATATAAATAAAAGTAAAATGATGTCGATAACTAGGAATCCTACCCTAACACAATAGGGTTCTTCCAGATAGCATGAATATCCGTAAATATGACCATATTTCTGAATATCGAGGGCAGCTTAAATGGCTCAAAATTAGGCAGCGGAGAGAAGTTCATATTATTACACTCTTGTACACTGTACTGAACAATCCTAAAGCCCCACTTTACCTTCGTGAAAAGTTTGATCATTTGTCTATTCATGGATTACCTCTTCGATCGCGTGATCAAAATACACTCCTGATACCTGCCCATAGTTCCTCCTTCTACTCCAAGTCTTTTACAGTGCATGCGGCTCGACTATGGAATCAACTCCCAATTGCTATTAAGGAAGCCGAATCAGTCACATCTTTTTAAAAAACGGCTGAAAAAACATTTCCTATCTCTTCCTTAAATTTTATTCCTGTTTTACCTCCCGTCTATCCTAGGTAGACATTGAGTGTGATAGTGTGTGTGTGTGTGTACTAATGGGGAGGATGAAGAGAATGTTAAAAGGTAAAAAAAAAATTGAAGATCTGTTATCGCGCTTACGATAAATACCCGCACTACGTTCTTATATTGGTTGGTTGGAAGAAATTGCCAATTTGGGCAATAAACCCGCCAATGTACACAACTATTTGTACAAAAAGTCAAATAAATAAATATCCTTGAAAACGCTATAAATATTTAAAGTATATTTTTACAATTCCAACGATATAAAACACAATGATCAAAAATTTTGTTTTCATTTATAAATTTATGTTTTAAAAACACGAAATTATGAGTGACTTTTAACGCCCGTTATTGACTAATGACGTCATATCCGTCTACCGTGGAAGTAGTCAGCGCCCATATTGCTGTGGCGTCACACCGCATGCGGGCTAAATGGAGGATTTTGTGAGCGATTTGAAAAAGCGCTATTTCAAACCGCGCTAAAAAATTCATATGACATCGTAAAAATTTTTTAAAAATTCCCTTGATATTGTAATTTTTCAATCATTTTTTTAAAATAAAAAATCGGAAAGAACCCAATTTGCACTACTGTTCTCGACTCTGTGAATAGGGTATAGACATCTACGTCACACATTTCAAAGTGCGAGTGTGTTGGCCTAAGTGCTGGAGTCTTTGGATGGTGGAACTTGATAATAAGTGGTGTTATGCGATCAACCCTAGGAAGCGTATATTTTAGAAAAAAATGTATGGAAACACTCCTTCTAGTGAATTCTTTTTCGATGTTGTTAAGAAAATATATTTTGTGTTATACTTTGTGACACTGAATCTTGTTTTTCAGTTTTTCTTCAAGGCATTTATACAAAAATGAGTAAAATAAATGTTTTCTTCGTGCTTAGATTGTACAGCAGTTATTTAAGAAGCACGTTGTATACTTTTTAGTATCGTTAATGATCTTGGATCACAGCAAGAGTAAAATAAAAAGATCCATTTTGGCTCAAAACACATGGCAGAAAATATGAAAAACAGATAACACAGATGGATTCCTGCTTTAATTGTTTAATTTATCTCCATTTTCAGGAAAAATCGTGCCATAAATCTGTATTTTCACTCATATTATAACACTGTATCTCAAAAAAAATGAACTCCTCAGTGAGGCGTTCGTTTTCTACCAATCCAACTTGTAATTATCTTATTTTATCTCCAAATAACCCAAATATCCTGTAATACTAAAACCTCAAAATCCTCTCACCAACATCCGCATTCCTTTATCTTGATTCTCCAGAGAGTTTTACTAGGGCGTAACCACATAGGCTATTATAAAAATTACTTCACCAAATCACACCAAGGTGTATGTACAATGTTAAAAGTTAAACAGATAATTGGTTTGTTTTTATTTATTTATGCAGTGTTATAATGTAAGTTAAGATATTGTTTTATTGATTGTTTTTGTAGGTGCGGTTTTTTGTTTGTTTTTGATCCATAACCAAGTTTTAAAATCATATGTAAATTCACAAATATTTCCTAAAACACAAATGTTTCCAACCAGTGAAATCCTACCCATAATTATTGGAAAATAAAAAAAACTTTACATCACAGTGTTTGCATTAATTTATTTATATTAAAATTATTGTTTATTTTTATGTTTTAATTTATAACTAAGCCCAGTAGGTATTATGTGTAAAAAAAAATCCTCCTAAGAATTTATTATGCCTAAATATGGATACAAAAATACTTGGGATAAAGTGCAAAGTAATGAAACGGACTATTACCTAACAAGTTTGAAAAGGATGTCATCATGCTTGTTTTAGTTATAACTATTAAAAAGACGGCTAAAACACATTAAATTATCAATGCCCAAATTTCATACAAGTTACTGACACCAACCAATGATATTAATGTATACACTAGATAAGCTATTTCAAAGAGAACGAGCGTGCGTCTGGATTTTTAAAATAAAATTTAAGTAATTAATTAATTAATTTAATTCAACAGTTTATAATTATTAAATGTTTTTATTCAATAAAAATACAGTCATATTTTGTAGGACTTAGTCAATAGAAGTGTTTTGGTGGCCCTCGTAGGGTAATAACTAAAAACATTTTAAAAAAGCGATTTCGGGCATCGAATAACTAAACGTTGTAACATCAAAAAGTTAGTTTTTGGTGAATCGCGTTTTTAGTTTTTGTAGTCAATGAATTTGAATAGGGCGTCGTGTTTTTTAAAAATTATGAAATCCTTAGCAGAAAGATAAATATTTATTGAATCGGCGTTAACATTGTGGAATAACATATTGAATTATATAAATAAAACACTTTGATGTTTTGTCCACTAAGTTTATTTTTTACACGACATGTTTCGGACACGCAGAACTGTCCATCTACAGGTGTATTTTAAAACTCACCTGTAGATGGACAGTTCTGCGTGTCCGAAACATGTCATGTAAAAAATAAACTCAGTGGACAAAAAATCAAAGTGTTTTATTTATATAATTGAAAGATAAATATTTCACATAATATCTGGACATGTAGAATTGCGTTTAGAAAAGTCTAAAGAGACATTAATTTGAGAGCGAATTACTCGCGTTTCAAGTTTAAACAATTTGTGACATTATTATTTTTATTTATAAACATGGGTCTCTTGTCTTATTACATTGGTACTTGGTAATAGAACTTTATGAATTGTATAAAAAAGTTGTCGAAGTTGCTAAATAATATTTTTGTAAATTCAACAAGTTAAGTCAATTTATATTTTTTAAATTAGCAATTATTCTTGGTCAGAAAACGATTTAAGTTTGCCAATTATGCGAGGAAACGCATATTTTAATTTTAGTCGACTTATTAGACGGCACATCGAGTTCTAAATTATTGAAGTCTTAAAATTTATTTTAAGAAATTATGTAAGTAATTTAAACTGTTATTATTTTAGTGCATTCACACAAACACAATGTATAAATTACGCAGTAGATTATTTTAGATACCGTGTTAAGTATTCGATAATCTTTATTTATTAAACACATTTTTTAAATACATAAAAATAGAATGAGAAAGCATTACCAAAGTATTTATAAAATTAATAAAACATTTTCAATTATGGTTATATTTGGATTTGGGATTGATTTTTAACTTTATTTTTCTATAAATCTAGTCAGAAAGTGTGGAATGGCGCGAATGATTTAATTGTCTGTCTTTCTGTAGTGTTTGATCTTTCCTCTTTTCTTACCGATGCTATCCCTTGCTATATATAGCCTTGACAATTGACTTCACCTATCTTCAGAATCTTAAAGAAATCAGAACTTCTGTTTTCTGGCTACATTCGAGATAAGTTACCCCAGAAAATGGCACCCACGTACATATTGTAAAAAACATGAATCCGACACCTTGGATTTAAAAATAAAGTCTAAAATTGAAATCAGGACGCCTATAATCCCTGAAAACGATACTCAACTTCATTTATAAAAAATGTTGCGTCCGCCATGTTGGACTTTAAAATAAATGCTTAGTTCGAAATCAGGACCCATAATAACCCCGAAAATGATACCCATGTTTTAAAAAAAGTGCATCGGCCATCTTGGATAAAAAAATTAACAAAAAATCCGAAACCAGGACCCCCAATAACCTTGGAAATGATACGGGATACGGCACGCTCCAAAGACCCACAAAGCCACAAACCGATGAGAAACGACATTATAGGGGAGTTTTCCTGCCAGAAGCTAGCTTGTCAGGAGACGTTCTCCCTCTTATACTTATTTTATGTTGGATTTCAAAATAAAATTCGAAATCAGGGCCCCTAATGATACCCATGTTATTTTTTTTAATGCAATGAAGATTCGATTGAAAAATATACAAAAAAAAAACCGAAACCAAAACCCCAATAAACCTGGAAATAATACCCATGTTCATATTATAAAAAAAAAGTTGCGTCCGCCATCTTGGAATTAAAAATAAATGCGTTATTTGAAATTATTATTATGATTATGGATAATTTATATAGCGCCGTTTTCGTATAAATATACCTCAAGGGCGCAATTAGGACCCATAATGTATATTAATTTAAAACTTAAGCCATCTCGTATTTTTTAAATCCATATTCTCTACATGGGAAGCATTTATGGAATAGTAGTGATGATTATTAAATTTAAAAAATGACACGTCATTAGGTATTTTTAAAATAAAAATAGCTTTTTGAGGAATTATGCAGTGTTCATATGCTCCAAATTTTAAACAAAGGTTCTTTAAACTCAAAGAATGAAAAAAAAACGTCCATGGAACGCTACCTAAAA
The DNA here is from genome assembly GCA_022494985.1 of Micrasema minimum. NCBI lineage: Eukaryota > Metazoa > Arthropoda > Insecta > Trichoptera > Brachycentridae > Micrasema > Micrasema minimum. The sequence goes on from JAGVSP010001119.1 coordinate 139,706, forward strand.
ATATATAAATAACCGTGTATGGTCAACTTTATAAAATTTTATTCCATACAAATTAAGGTGGGAACTTAATATGAACACAACCCTTTGTTGCTATGGTAACTAGCCGTCACACGTTAACAGATTGTTTCACGATTGCTTACATTTTGTTTTTATCCAAATAATGACAGATTGATGTAAAAGAACTTTTCCACGTTTGAACGTTTCTATGAGGTTTGTGTGTACTATGTAGTATGTAGTTTGTATAGTTTTTTTAGAAATACCATCGTAGTGGTTAAGAGCACCCGTCTTCTAAGCGCACAAAAAGGGTCATACTGAATATATAGTTGATGCGTAGAATCAGAGATGTGTCCATGTATTTTTTTCTGTTTTAGGCGCTACTTACATCAAAACTTGTTTAAAATGCTATGAAATTTGATAGACGCATATACCTAAATAACGACCAACCTACATATCGCACCTTCTTCAGGACGAAAACGACCTAATTCAAAATCCCAATTTTTCGAAAGCAAGTATATAAACACCATCGTATTTGTTCTTATCGATTTCTTCTTATTTTTTATAGGAAATTATGTACCTTTCTGTGTTAAAATAAAATATAAAATAAATACCAAATTATGTACAATGTTCTTTTTTCAGTCCTTTATGATGATATATCATTACAACCTTTTTTTGAATTAGGTCGTTTTCGTCCGAAATGTGCGATCTGTAGAATTGGGAGGCATAATGTGACATCTTTCACTTATTTAAATAAAAAAATCAAAATTTCATACCAACATATTATACTTGTTTTCTTCTACTTTTATTTCAATACACATTGACATGTTAATTTATTTTACAGACATTATATTAGGTACTGTTATCATAGATCCGCTTACTTAAAATTAAGATGATTTTCTGAAGTGGTTAGATAGAGGGCCTTCGTCCATATATCCAGCTATTTCTTGTGGGATAACTGCATTCTCTTCAACTCCTGTGCAAGGTCGACACATACATTCCAGTGGTGCTTTAGTCGAAACCTGGATAAAAAAGAAAAAACTAGTTACATATAAAAAGCTCTATACAGGGTTAATTTTTAGGTCACCCTAGGCGGAGCGTCCGCCCCCCCGCGCACTCCCCCGTCGCACTTACCCTTATGCGCCGCGCATGAACTCAGATGACCAGCTGTGAGTAGGGTGTGCGTAATTTGTAAAAATGATTAGGAATAAAAATAATAAATCGTAAAAACAAAAAGTAACTGTTTTTTATTGAAATGGGTTATATTAACGATACTGAATTTAGGTTTTTTTTTTGTTGACTGACTAAAAATGAACCCTGTATATAACTCTTAATACCTCTGTCCAAGTACGGATTGAGGCTCCAGCAGAAACTTGGTAGTTTGGCAAACTTGTATTTTTATACTTCCTTCCTTTCCCTTATTTGCACCTAATGTTGTGTAGGGCACTGCATTGGTACATCAAGTGCAGTTTACTTTAAATATGCAGTCACTGAACGCAAGATGATCATTCTTACGGTTCAATGCTAGTCCATGAAGTATTCATGTGAAAACCACATTTAACAAATTTCGACTCCGCTTGTAAAACCGCTGCTTTTCCTCGTGTCCCCGCTGTTATATTATTATATATATATGTTTCACCACCGCCGCTCCTGTGAAGCCAAGTGTCTCAAAAATCAGTAGCAACAAGCATGTACCTATGTCATGTGTAACACCTTGTGTCAAGATCCCCAGATCCCAAGTCATCGGAAGGGTTGAGAGCTTCCAATACCTGCAGATTTCAGAAAAACCTAGGAGTGCGGCTTGGAGTAGCGGGCGCCGCATTCAACAGTATGAAGCTGTCTGGAGATCGGATGGATGGACTCTATGACTGCGAATCATGGCACCTAACCAGGGCCCATGTGGTGGTAGACTTCTGAATTTTGAGAATAGGTATTTTAGAAAAATATAATGTGTGCGTGCGGTGGTTTGACTTTGAAGGAACACAAAGGTGAGGCAATGGACGCAGCAACCCTTGGTATTGTCATTCGGCGAAGGCGTTTCAGCTGGCTAGGCCATATACTACGTATGCCTCCCGAGAGCCTTAACCATGCTTGCCTATTTTAGAAGGCATCAGGTTCTCGATGTCCTGTGGTATGGTATGATGATGATGATGAAACATTAATAGAAACAAATCGATTCCTTAAAACATAAAATACACTATTCTCCCTTATCCGCACCCAATGTGCACAGGGCACTGCAGTGATATAAGTGCACTAAATATTCATAATTTTGTTAAATGAAGGAAAGGTGATCTGTCTTACGCTTCAGCATCAGTTCAAGGTAAAAACGTATTTTTCATTTACATGATCCACCCCCATCGACCTTTTTAAGACATTTTTCAGATGTGGGGAGTTTTGAGGAATTTTGGCGAAAAATTTAGGGAGATTAATTTTTTCGGTATTCCATCCAGACTGAACCTTTTACTTCTTTTGTGTATGGCAATTTTTATCTGTGGTTTGTTTACAACTTTGTCTTTGTAACAATGTCAAGTTGTATCACGCTTGGTAATAATGTAATTTAAATTATGTACCATTGAAAACAGTTTGTGTTCGTTTCTGGAGTATAATTGAATATATTATTAGGTAAGTAAGAATACAAACCATGAAAATTGTTACTTTAAAATTTTTTATACATTAACTTAGCCTGCACGCTTCGCCATGATGGCTTGTCGGTATGTCGGTAGCCGTCGACGAAACTTTATATTATAAATTACTATTTACTCAAGGAGTTTTGTACTATAATAATAATAATAGTATTAATTTTTTAACTTTTTATATAAAAATTTTAGTGAAGCTACAAAAATTTACAGATAATATTATTTGATTTCGTCGGGGCTGCCG